>APFE030170214.1:0-17695 GCA_000404065.3 Pinus taeda | reverse complement strand
TTCTCACTTGTCCTGCTTCAAAGAACACCTGTAGAGTCGAAGCAGCAAAATACCATCAAAGCATAGAGATCTATAATGCCATAAACCATGTAGAACCAGATATACATTAACCACACAATTGCATTCACAAATACAAGATTCACAAGTACACAAGTATATGGAGGAAAACTCAAATAGCTTTATTGATAGTAGAAGTAGAAGAGAGGATTACAACCCAGCTATTTGATCCAGCATCATCCTCCCAGCATGAAAGCCCTCTTCACCTCATGAAAAGCAAGATCACCCAACAATGCAATGTCTTCAAAGAGAAACCAACAGCACTTCCTTACAAATTACAAATTCCAGCGTCCGGATCTCTAGGGTGAGGGATCCATATATAGATATTTTCACGGGGGTGAGTCAACTTCTGGGATTTTGATTAGTGTCATTTCATTGATAGTTCTTAGTTCCACTTGGAGATTTCATGATCTCTTACTCATCCCTGGGCGAATTTAGAGAGACAAGTGTCATATGAGCAGTTTCTAGAAGATTCTCTGAGTTTCCACCTAGCCAACTACCTCTGCCATTTGTCTCCTCTCGCTCATTGTACCCTACAAAAGGGCTTTTCAGTATGCATCACACCCTTTGTGTGTAACAGGTGAGATGCATCGCACCCTCAGCATGGAGCAGTCTGTATGGTCTAGTTTTGACCAGTTCTGAGTATTTTTTCAGGGAGAACTTCTGGGAAATGATGTAATCAGTTGACCTTGATCCTTTAGAGTTTCAAACAACACTTTTAGGGGTTTGAGAGCCCTTAATTTATTGACATATGTGATTGGGTTTCTAGTGCCCAAATATGTCTATAACAATGCTAAAGTAAAAGTGAAGGAGAGACATGCACGTGCAACATCAAGCGAACACCGAGACCATCGAAGACTATTAACACCTTTCCATGCGGAGGTGAAGCTATGATACAACAAGAGAACATCCATCACTTAGCAGCACTACAACTTGACATTAACACCATTAGTAGCATGAACATACCAGCTTTTTCATGTCGATTCATGTCATCAGTCATCTCGGCCACATCATTACTATGGGCCACACTATAGTAATCAATGTAATGTAACATGGAAGTCCAAGAGACCCACATGTAAATCTGAGGAGTTATGTAAAGTTGAAGAGTCATGTAAATCAAACAGTCATGAGGGAAGTCGAAGAGACACAAAGGAAAGTTTTACCCTTGGCTATAAATACCCCTCCTTTGTATATGCAAAGGAATTTTCACCTTGGCTCCTCCCACATAGCCTTGAGACTCTGCAATCCTTTATTTGAGGAGCGAGTAGTGGCTCCAACGCCCCGCTATTGGGGTTAGAGATTTAATGGTATATAGATGTGAATTGGAACTTTCACTTAATTTAGAAGCCTGTTAACATGCCAACATGTTTTCACATATGTATTTTATTCATTTGTAAGACTACTCTTTGGAAGCTTGTAATGCATGTTGCTTTAACCTGTATTAAGACAATTGAACTATTTCAGTTGTTTTAGTAAATATGCTATTGGAGATGTGTTGTATTAGTTGCTAAAGTTTTCTCGCCCATGTGGGCTATCCCATCGGACACTCGACAGATTCATTCTTGTAAACTTGTTATAACACCTGCTGCACTTGTGTGGACTATTCCACTGGGTGTGTAAGTGTATATGTTCATCTTGTGTGTGTGACTGCCGCATCTGTGTGGAGTACTCCACAAGAAGCTATGCATTTCCTATTGTGTTGTGTGTCTCTAATAAAGTTGGGACTATTCCCTTTCATCCTAAGACTCACTTCCACCCGCTCCCTCAAATTTGACATAAGAGACAATGACCACTCACCAACACCAAATGGTGTGAGGTCTTGTTGGGACTTCATACCGGAGATATCCTGTGAATGTTGGTGGGTCCAGTACCGACAACTTTTATGGCACTAGAAGGAGGGACATATGAAAAGCTGATTCCTCACAATCTATTTTGAATCTTCGCATACTTATCATGACTAAACATAGAATTTCCCTTCTGGAGTGTATGTCTTATGGAAATGACTTTTATATCTCAGAAGGGATCTGGAATAACTTGTCATGTAAAACATACGAGGGTGGAGGCATAGTTTCATTGGTTAGACACATGGTTTCCATTGTAGGTTCCTATGAAAGGCATGAAATATCTGAGTATTACATGACTTGTGCATTGTTCACATACACACTTCAAGGGAACCCACTGCATTTGTATGCCACGCTGCACAAAAAATCTATTCACTCTTTCCATCATCTGATTGCAGAGATAGACTGTGCTTTCAATCATTTTGACCGTAAAGAAATCAATAAAGAAATTATGAAATTATGGAAAGCACCTGATGAATCTGTTGAACAATTTTACATGCTCTTTCATAAGCTTTCATATAGATTTCATGAAGATGAAATTGATTTAGAATTCCTGAATGGAAGATTTAACCATCTTCTTTACATATTTAAAAATCTGAAACTCTTAGAATCATTCGAACGCCTCCCAACATACTTCAGTGGCGGAGTTGCACAATCACAAGCAGACACAATTGTTGTCACAAGTGACTATCCACCCTCCCCTCATCAAAAAACTCTGCCCCCGCATAGCGATGTGAGAGAACATGCAGACACATCTCTTGAACTGTCACATCCTCCTACCCCACCGACTCTTGATATATGCGCAAATTTAGCTTGCAAGCCTACTGGTTGTCATGTGGACTTGTTACCTCAACCTCCATCCCCTTGTTTTGCTGATCCTCCAGACTGTACTGTCTTGTGTTCTTATGTTCCAGACTCCACACTTGTTGTGAACAAGGATCAAGTTGTTGATGGAGTGGGTGATGTGCAGCAAACCTGTGCTATCATACATGATGAGTGTGTGCGGGAATATAAAGAAGAACTTGCGGTGAAGGATGACTCCCTTCAATCCGTGCCTCATCCGCTCTATCTTGACATCCTTTGTGATTTTACCATTTCTGGTTGTCACTTTGAAAACTAATTTTCGGATGTTTCTACTTCTGATAATTCACAGGACACACCAGATTTGAGACTGTCATTATATTGTGGAGATGACACATCTTCCACTGAAAATATGTCCCATCTGTCATCTATCATTTCTGAAAACACAGAGGGTGAACATCCTTGTTTCTCATCTACCCTTCTACATGATTCATCAAATCATGAGGATGTTGATGAACATCCCAAATTTTGTGATCATGGTTGTCATGATCTCTATACTTCTTCATTTGATCATGATGTTGATTCACTCATTGTTAATCTGTCTAAGCCATTAGTCTCCAATGATGTATCTATTGATGGAGTGGAAATCTTGCAGGCTGTTGAGGTAATTTAGCCTAGGTTGATGGTTATGTTAGGCCCTTGTTGTCCTAAGGTTAGTTCCACTTCTGATCAGAAGCTTTTCGAAACACCCAAGGCTCCTCATTACTCTCTACTTCGCATTGAAGATCAACCAAACACCTATATTTCACTTCCTCCACTCGAATCACACAATCCCATCACTCAATATTTAGAGTAATCTTACACAACGAGTGCACTTGCAAAGCATAATATGTTTTTCTTTCTCATGTTCACTTTTATGTCATAGTACAAAGAGTGCATATGTTTACCGTCTACATGAAATACATCGCAACACCATGGTATGTCTACAAAATGTGTTTTTGTACATTCACTCCTTTCTATTTTGTGGATGTTTTAAAACTTGGAGCGTGTTGGTCTTTGTTGATCTATCTTTCTTGTTCACTTGTTTACATGCATATCTGTCTTCTTAACCATGCATTCACCAACATGGGCCATCCAATGCACTGGTGGTTGCAATAGAAACATCACTTCACATGAGTAGGCTCATGCACTGTTTCACATAGGAGTAGGAGTATTGTTTGTTTCTTTGCTTTGATTTTCTTTGCCTTCTAGTTTGCATGTTTTCTTGCTTGCTTACTTGGTTTGGTTTTCTTTCTTGCTTGCTTTGCTTAATCATTTTTGTCTCACTTTACTTCTGTTTTTTAATTTTTTCTTTCTTTTATTGCTTATACATAGGTTAGCCTCTCGTGAAATCATGTTTGGATCTCGAGACAAGCTGGTCAAATCTAAGAGGAATTGTACAACTACCAACATCTGGTTATCAGTTGTCCTCTCTCTATATGAAAAACTTGTTGCTTTCAGTCGATGATACCTTGATGGAAAATATGTTCTATTCAGAGTGAGTCTTGGTGAAAACACAATGCTTGCACTCTGACTAGTACCACCTACTCTTGTCGGTTGTTTTGGCTTAACCCTTGTTAGCTGAGTCAAGTAGAGTAAGGTGTGGGGGAAAACCTTAAAAAGTATGTCGAAGGTATACATAACATACTTCTCTGAAGGAACAACCTCTTCTGCTCTCAATAAGTTTGGATCCCTCTTCCACCTTTGAAGTAAATAAGTGCCTATGCACAGTTCTTTGAAAAATATAAAAAAAAACAAAATGATGAAGAATAAGAAAATCAGAAAAATAAAATAAGGTGAAATAAGAGAAAGGCTTCTTGCACAAAGAGGTGACAAAAGTAACTCCACCGAGTTACTTACCAGGCTCACTGGCAGCGGAGTGATGCTTGTGCTCCTGCATAACTCCGACGGGGTACTGTCTAGGCTTGTTGACAACAAAGCAACACCTGTGATGAAACTTAAACTTTGACAATTGTATTACTTATGCATCAATATAGCCCTCATCCCCAATCAAAATAACTAAGTTGACTTGGCTTAGAATACATGTCGACTGATGAAGAGAATGGTAGGGAATCCGTCTTTCACACAAGCTACTACAGAAGCCATCACGATCGAAGAATCGAGCAGTACTTCTGGAAGGGATAGACTTGCTTTTCATGAAACAAGTTCCATTCATAGCATAAGAGTTCTACCAATGTGTCATCAAGTGTTGTAGCAGCTACAACCACCCTGAAAAATTTTCCCTCACATGAAAATTTCCGGAGCCTACCTTGGATCATGCAATAGATCATCCTTGGTAACTTATTGGTAAGCTGATGATTTCGAGCTCCCCTCCTTGATCCTAGGAGTTGTCCACATTCTCATCTTTATGAAACATGTGTCATTTTTGGGCATATGGGTTGTTGTTTGTCATACAAAGGGAATGTTGTTTTTCTTCAAGGGAAAACATATGTGCATGAGTGGTTGTCATCTCATAGACATGTTTCACACTCACTTCATCCACTCTTGTCACGAAGGTTGTTGCATCAAGAAAAGTATGTCTAATGTATTCTGGATGGTCTACGTTGTGTCACTAAGTGGCCGTGTGCAATCACAATCAAATTCTATCAGTGTTTACACATGTTTCATTCATCTCACACTTAGCCATTTTCCCAAGAAACCTACCCTCATCGAGCTTCTCGGAACTTTGTGCTTTGCTCCTGCAACCATCAAGCTTCGTCCCTTGCCTGTTGAAACCCTGCAGTGTGTAGAGACACCAACCCCCCTTGTTGCTAAAACATTGCAGCCCATAGAGACCCAACCAGCACTAATCTCCATAAATGGATAGAGCATTCCAACTGCACTACACTCAAAAATTCTGCAGAGGTGTCCTCCAAGGATCCCCATCCCGCAGAAGCATGTTGTGCCTCAAAAACTAAGCAATGTTGTCTAAGCTGCCCTGTCTGTCTTGCATGTAGAAACTACACAAACAGGCTTCACATGGCCTCTTTACAACAACAGTCACTGTCTGCTGAAATTGCGTCGATCTACCTCTCGGTGACTATAGGAAAAGGTGACATGCTGAAATTGCTTCCAAGGGCTTGAGGGGAAGGACCAAGGAAACAAGTAATGGAAAAGATAAGGGCCACATGCAAACTCCGTTGGATGCATGATCATCTTGAGGGTAAGTATGGTAAGTAAAGAACATATTCTGAAGTACACCTCTTAATTGAGTTTGCAAGACTGCTTTTCATTTTCATATCATATTATACTCAATAACATGCATGTGCACAAACACGAAAAGTCATTTTATGTGTTTCTTCTACATGTCTTTCTTCCACTTCACTTGTTTGACCAACTGTCGTCTTTGGCATGTTGATTCTTATGTCATGCTTACGACCTCATTATGGTGATGTTCAAGGTTGTGTTTGAGTTGTGTTCACTATGAAAACATCTATCCCACTCACGCACAATGTTGTAAGTATTGTCTCACAAGTGTCGTCACGGTCATTTGAATATCTATCACAAGTGTCACGCTTGTCGCTCACACCATCGGTTAGTTACACTAGGTGTATGTTGTCTTGATGGTTCGAGGTGTCTTGTCATTAAGTCATGCTGAGTGTGTGTTCGAAAGGTCATGCATGAATGAAGTCACAAGTCCACAAACTTAGTCACTTTTCTTATGCTATGTCGACCGGACCAACCCCAATAGTTGGACCTCTACTGAGCTGCACTGCGCAGTTTCAACCCTCAGTGAACATGTACTACTTCCTAGAATATTGCATAGGTTGAGGTTTCCTCCAAATCAATGTGCGTTGTGCAGTCCTAGAATCGAATCAACTGGTTGTGACCGAGAACAGCGCAGAAGTTTCCCAGCAAGCCATATCAATCTACATTGCCCGCAATAAAATCAACCAAGCTCTGCGCTATTCAATCGAAGAGTTCGACTAGGCAGTGACTGTTGGCTCACTCCTCCAAAAAATTGTGCGGATGCTGCCAAGAATGCCCACTTCTACTGACTGAAGAAACTGCACAGACATGTTGGACAGACACCCATTTCCTGTCACTGCACTGCCCTAAAAAATTGCACATTTTTTCCAGCCAGTCACTCTGTCAGCGAACCTGTCGCTCCTCCTAAAAACTGCATAGATTTCATGAGCATACTCTCAACTTCCCAGCATCCCACTCAACTTAGAAACTACACAAGGATGTCCAGTAGCCCAACCTCCCAACTCTAACAAGTTTTTTCCAGTAGCCTCCTGCAACCGATCGCCAGCTCCCCATAAAAATTGCGTAAATTTTTTGAGCAGCCTCGTGTCGCCTACTACCATCTCCTTGGAGAAATTGTGCATTTTTCACTACCAGTCTCCCTATGTTTCCTGCAATGTCTCCCAAAAAAATTGTGCATATCTGCCCTCCAACCAAGCCAGATCCCGTAGACAATTACTGTTGATCTAGACTGCCCATCTCAGCCTTCCAATGAGCTCTAAAAAAATTTCATGGATAGTGCCCGAAGTTCGCATCTCGACTTGAAACGTGCTCTATGAAATTTTAGAGCCTTTTCCTCTCTCCTTGTCACCTACATCCGAAAGAGAAAATAATGCATCATGGTAGACTAGGAGATTTCTAGATTTGATGTCAACTCATCGTGAGTGATTGCAGATACATGTACATGGATGAGACATGAAGTGACGATGAATGGGATTAAGAAGGAGTGCATGCAAGGAGACTTGTTCGTGAAAGGATGGACACATGGAGGATGCTAAATAAAGTACAAATGAAGGAGAGACATGCACATGCAACATCAAGCAAACAAAAATATCATCAAAGACTCTTCACGCCTTGCCATGCGTAGGTGAAGCTATGATACACCAAGATCACATCCATCACTCAGTTGCATTGTAGCTCAAAATGAACACTAGCAGCAGCATGAAAATAATAGCTTTGTCGTGTTAAGCCATGTCGTGAGTCATCTCGGCCACATCACTACTGTGGACCACACTTTTGTAATCAATGTAATGTAACGTGGAAGTCCAAGAGACTCACATGTAAATTTGAAGGTTCATGTAAAGTTGAAGAGTCATGTAAGTCAAACAATCATGAGGGAAGTCGAACAGTCATAAGGGCTACTTTTACCCTTGGCTATAAATATCGCTCATTTGTACATGCAAATGACTTTTCACCTTGGCTCCTCCCACATAGCCTTGAGAGTCTGTAATATTTTCTTTGAGGAGCAAGCAATGGCTCTAACTCCCCGCTATCAGGGTTAGTGATGTAATGGTGTATATATGTGTCTTAGAACTTTCTCTTAATTCATAAGCCTGTTAACAGGCTAGCACATTTTCACACATGTATTGTATTTGTTTGTAAGTCTACTCTTTGGACGCTTGTAATGCATGTTTCTTTAACCTGTATTACGACAGTTGAACTATTTCGGTTGTTTTAGTACATAGGCTATTGGAAATATGTTGTATCAGTTGTTAACGTTGTCTTGCCCATGTGGGGATCCTACCAGACACTCGACATATTCATTCTTATAAACTTTTTATAACGCCCATCGCACTCATGTGGACTATTACACTGGGTGTTGTATGTGCTATCTGTTCATCTTGTGTTTTTGAATGCCACATTCATGTGGAGTACTCTGCCGGAAGCTGCACATGTCCTGTTGTGTTGTGTGTCTGTAGTAGAGTTGGGACTATTCCCTTTGAACTTGAGACTCACTTACACCCTATCCCTGTGTAGTCAAAGAAATTTGATACAAGTGACACTAAGCACCCACCAAGCACATAAACCTCGTTGTTCAAAGACAAAGAAAACCATTCTCACGTGCTAACAAGCAAGAGCTAAGGAATATATTTGAGATAATGGATATTGGGCCATCGTGTCGGATGAGACTCCTAAACCAAATGGTATAAGGTCTAGTTGGGATTTCATACCGGGGAGATCCCCTCAATGTTGGCGGGTCTGGAACTGTCAACAAAATTGAACCCTTAGATTAATAATCCCAAGGGATTAATACTAAAAAACCTAAAACAAACACGGCTTACCATGGTTTACCATGGTTGATTTTCATATTGAGACAATCTTTGTCACAATGCGACATTGGACCATGGTTGACCAAGGTTTTTTTTCATATTGAGACAATCTTTGTCACAATGCGACATTGGACCATGGTTGACCATGATTATAAACTCAAGGGATTTATATGAAACCCCACGATTAATATTATAAACCTTATGAATAGTATTATACCCTAGGAATACAAACCCTTAAATTAATAAACCCAAGGGATTCGTATTATAAACCCAGAGGAATAATAAACCCAAGGGATCATAAAACCAAGGTATATAAACCCTGAGGTAAATATTATAAACCCTAAAATAAACATGCTTTACCATGGTTGATTTTCATATTGAGACAATCTTTGTCACAATGTGATGTTTCACCACGGTTGACCATGATTTATTTTCATATGGAGACATGTTTTGTCACAATGCAAAGTTGGACCGCATTTTATTTCCACATTGACAAAATGCTTGTCACAATGCAACGTTGGACCATGGTTGACTATGATTATAAATGTGGGATTTATATTAAATCTAAGGATTAACATTATCAACCTTGTGAATAATATTATACCCTAGGAATATGAACCCTTAAATTAATAAACCCAAGGGATTAATACTAAAAACCCTAAAATAAACAATGTTGACCATGGTTGATTTTCATATTAGGACAATCTTCGTCACAATGCGACGTTGGACCATGGTTGACCATGGTTGACGATACTTTATTTCTATATTCAGACAATCTTTGTGAAAATGTGACATTGGACCATGGTTGACCATGCTTTATTTCTATATTGAGACAATCTTTGTCACAATGTGACATTGGACCATGGTTGACCATGCTTTATTTTTATATTGAGACAATCTTTGTCACAATGCGACATTGGACCATGATTGACCATGATTATCAATTGAAGGGATTTATATCAAAACCCCAATATTTATATTATCAAACCTATGAATAATATTATACCCTAGGAATATGAATCCTTATATTAATAAACGAAAGGGATTGATATGTGGTTTTCCAAATTCACCATGTTTAAACATCGCTAACTATGTTTTGACTATGGTTGATCATGATTGACTATGATTGAATATGGTTTGACTATGATTGACCATTCGAGCATGGTTTGCCTGTGTTCAATCATAGTTGAATATGATTTCACTATAATTGACCATGGTTTGAATACAATTTGACTATGGTTGGACATATTTTGACTATGGTTTGTTTATAGTTGAGAATGATTTGACTATGATTTGTCTATAGTTGACCATGGTTACCATTGAAATGGTGGTTTTTGATGGTTAACCATGGTTTCACTATGGTTAACCTTCACCATGTATTATAAGCCTCCATGGTCAACTATGGTTTAATATAATTCAATGTGGTTCATTCATGAAATTTTAGGTAATAAGTTTTTCTCTCTTGTACCCTTAGATATTCCATTAAATTGACTAATTGTTTTAATTAGTAAAAGTATTCTCTCATTTTAATACATAAATTTATAGCTCAAAAATTCAAACTACCACATAAATATGTAATTATGATATTTTCTTCTCTTCTTCAAACTTCTTTATTTTTAAATAAAATGAAATTTTATATTAGTTATTTCAAAATCAATTTAAAACATTTTATATTATTTTTCAATAAATAATTTATCTTACATATGGAAATTTCCATGCCAATATAGAGGCATGCCCAAGGGTTGAAAAATATCTTTATGTTCATAAAAATTTAAAAATATTTAAAAAACATTATTAAAGTGAAATTTTTTTGCTTAGTTCGACTTATTCATATTCATTATATCATTTTTAACTACTTTTATTTTTAAAATATTTAAAATATTAAAAAAAATATGTAACTTTTGTAACACACCGCATGATATGTGAAAAAATATCCCATAAAAATATTAAATATCAATGTTTAAACACAATTCATAGAATAAACACATTTAATAAGCATATACATTTAGGATGTCGATATTTCCATTACATACCTGACATATAAAACATGAAACCATATTAAATATATATATATATATATATATATATTATTAAAAACATGAAACATCGGAAAAAAAACCATATATATGGAAAACAATTCACATATATATGCTCTTTGATATCCATTTTTTTTAAACAAATGTTGCGAGTTACACGTTACATTATTACTTCAGTGTCGTTAGTTTTTAATTTATATAATTAACGGGTGGATGAAGAGAACGAAACGATGAGTCTTATTCTTGCTATCCGTGTCAAAGGAAGTTCTGGATGGACCCTTGTTACTGCCATCAACAATTTTTCGTACGAGTGGTTTTGTCACACCCTTTATTATATTCGTTGATACTTATTTCGTCATATATATTTATTATATATTTTTTTCAAAATCAAATTATTGTAAAATGCATGTAACATCCAATGCGTAGATTCTCAGGTTAGGAAAATTATATATGTATTATTTACTTTTTTTTATTTAAAAGTATCGAATAGGCACAATATATTTTTAGGGTTTGTAGCGGGGGCTTGATGTTCGCAATTATTGAAGCTTGCTCATTCAAAATCTCCTTTCTTAGGTCGTGATATACGAATCAGTACACGAACTTCTGTGTCGTCACATATTAATGCTTTTCAACGAACTCTTTGCCTTCTTTGCCTTAGTGAGTGGACATCTTTAGACACTCGAGGAACTTCTCCTCTCACAGTTTATGAAGATTTTTATTCAGAAACAACTCAATACTGATAAAGAAAAAGTATTACTTAGATATATGACACAGATGGGTATATCAAATGCATAAATATTTCTTTCTATTGATTTCAAAAGATGGTTACAACTTTGAAAAGCTTCAATTTTTTCAATTGAGAGATTGACTGTGGGGGCATTTACCAATTATATCATCTGTTAAACAGAAATTTCTACATAAGAGATTTGAAGGCTTCCTGGCCCGACACAGACTCTGTCTTTGAAGAAGATATTAAAATTTAAAGACACTACCTATATAGTTCAGCCACTTCAGGTTCTCACCAAGGTTTTTAGGCCTTGATGTGCAGACTTCCAAACTCAACTCTAAAGAGATCTTGCTTGGTGATGCAAGCATATCGAACAGAGCATTCACAGATGCATAGTAGGGAGATATCTCTCAGACTCAAAACACACAAAGCTAGAACTTTCTCTAAGACTCAAACTCAACTCTCTCCAAACTTGGATGCCCAAACGAGCCTTACTCCTCTCCTTATATAGGATGACAAGGGGACAACTTTCTGACAACCTGTCTTTTGTACAATGATTCCGAGATGTGGATCAAATCACACCAAAAGTCGGAGAAGTGCTTCGAGTTTCAAAATAGTACAGGACAACTATACAAAGTGGAGATTTAAGGGAATCCCACAATACTATAATTTCTTTATACAGAGATGGGAGATTTTCGTCAGGAATCTTAAGAAAAACCCGATCTCTGTCATAGTCAAGAGACAAGAATTTATTGTACACTGTGGATGCTTTATATCGGGAACCCACATGAACCCGTGAATATTTTATCATGTCACTAGTGCATTTGTACCAGGGAATCTTCCAAGTGCTGGATGATCATATGCTCCATAGGTGTCCCAAGCCTTTTAATAAATTCTTCTAACAATCATTGGTTTTCCCAAGACAATCTGATGCTTGATCTTGGTTAACACAATCCACTTGTAGTGTCCACTCATAAAGGTCTTCAATATCTAGTCATCTGAATATGAATTTAGGTCTGCGATGGTTTTACAAGGATAATGGAAACAATCATGAGAATTTTGAGCACGTGGCATGTGTTATTATTGACAACAAATTAGTTAGGTTTTTTTTTAACTGAATTGTAATTAGGCGGTTGCATCTATTCGGTTATATAACGATAGATAGGCGTGATATAAAATTAATGTAATACACATGAATAAAATAAGAGCGGAGAATCATCCATTCAGTCCAAAATTCAGTTTTCATATCTTGGCGAATCTTAGCAAGGGTTCTTGTTTATTATTTCTTTCATCTGTTCATCTGTCTTTGTTCCTACAGCATGCAATCTCTTTGAGTATAATTTTCAAAATATCTGGGATCCATAGTAGTCTTTTTGACTCCGCACCACATCCACCAAGTCCTTAGCCATTCTGGTCACCATAAAACTTGATTTACAAATGTTGGCCCAAATTTAAAAGGGTGTAGTGGATTTCTATTTTCTCATCTCGGGATAAAATCTCCCACCATATATTAATGTAGCCTTTGAAATTGTAGATGGTGTCTCGAAATAATATTTTTGGATCATTCTATGGCCACATGTATTTTGAAAAATGGTTTGTGTCTCGTGTCCTGTTTATAGTGTAATTTTTATGATAGACCTTTGTCCTATCACTTCCTTCATTCCAAATTACACTTATATCTTTGAAGCTTTCATATAAATCTTCTTCTGCAAGATTAGCTGCTAATATTGATCTTTTATAGATCACGTCATGAATACACTTACTGGATTTCGGATAGATCTTCCTCTCGGGCACTAGGTGTTGTAAGTCTATGTGGGGTTGTAAGTTGGAATCCATGAACTTGGTGTTTATGAGTTGCCATGTTGGCTTCCATTGTTCTGTGTATATTGGCTAAGGGGTGTCATCTGAAATATTTCAGAGTTCTTCTTGCTAAGTGTTTGGATTCCATTCGGTTACTATAACCATCAAATGGTCATTCTATTCCAGATATTCTCTACTTAGGAAGTCAGGCAAGAAATTTTTTTCTCCTTTGATATGATCAACTTCAAAATCAAAGTTAGCAAATAGTGCCTGCCATCTGGAAAACTTGACTTCTCTGAGCTTTTTTATTTCTTTACTTAGAACCTTTTTCAAGACTAAAGCATGAGTTCTAAGCAAAAATTGTTTATATACAAGGTGTATATCAAACTTGTATATACAGTTCCAACCATATTTTATCTCTTTTTTTATAGTGGAGTAGTTTTTCTCTGTTGGGTCCCATGTACCTGAGGTAAATCGTAGAATTTTCTCAGTACCTTCTTCGACTTGCTTTAGTGTTCCTCCCCATCCAAGGTTGCTAGCATCACTCTCAACAATTTTGGGGAGATCTTCATCTACCAGATAGAGGATTGGCAATGCATGGACTTCACTTTTTATTTTCTAGACAACTTTAGTGTGATCATCGGTCCATGATTAAGGATCCTTTTTCAATCTTTGGATAATAATCTTGCGGTCTACTACACACCCTTTATTAAAATTACTAACATAATTCAAGCAATCGAGGAACCTCTGCAGCTGTGTTTTGTCTGTGATTACATATGGAAACTTATTAGAAAATTCTAGAGCATGTAACCGCAAAGTTATCTGGCCATCTTCAATCATATGTCCCATAAATTTGATTTTGGTCTAGAACAATTCCATCTTCTTTTTGCTTAAATGTAAACCACTTCTTTTTACAGCTTGAGAAAAAGTGTGGATATGTTTGAAATGTTCATCTATGGTGTTGGAGAAAATTAACACATCATCTATATACACAATTAGCCATTCAAAGTAGGTCTTAAAAATTTGATCCATTATCTTCTCGAACTTATATGGAGCATGCTTTAGTCCAAAAAGCATTACATTCCATTCATAGTGGCCTGATGGAATGTTGAAAGCAATTTTGAATATGTCTTGTTCTTTGATAGCAACTTGCCAAAAACTAGACTTCATGTCGAATTTTGTGAATACTTTTGCTCCTGCAATTTTTGCAATTAAGCTTCCTTTATGCAGAATAGGATAGGTATCATCTGCTAAAACAAAGTTTAGAGCTTGATAATTTATAACATGTCTGGGCACTCCACTGATCTATTTTGAATGCTTATTTACATAAAATCCATAGCAGTTTCACAGACTGTTGGATTCTTTGATGAGTCCTTTTTGCAGAAGACTGAAGATTTCTTTTTGGCAGAGATTTCTATAGTCTCTATTCATGGGAATTGTCATACTCTTACAAGGTTTTCCTTCATATTTATCTTTGAAATGCAATTCTACTGTGTGTTGCCTTCTATGCCGTAAATCCTTTGGGTTTTTTGAACAATACTCAGTTTCCAGGTGCTTTCTTAGTTCTGCAACTTTTTGTATGATTCTGGGAAGTTGGAGTTGTTCTTTGATTCTAATTGAAGATTTAAAGTCTTTCAATTCTTCAATATTTTTCTATGATAGTTCTACTTCCTACATTGTTTGTACCATTGTGGAAATTCTGGGAGTATAAATATATGGTAGGGTCAGTGTTCCTACAAATCCTTTATGATTTGGTACTGAAATGAAAAATCCTACTTTAACATCAGGCAATCTAGCTCACCCATGGGGTTCAACTACTGCTAGAAACACATTTCCGAATATGTAGTCTATGGGAATTTTTCCTACTGCAAATTTTAACTTCATACAATATTTTTTGAAACAGATGGTGACAATAGGAACTTCATACCTGAAAGTCTGAATTCCAATTCCAATTACTTTTCGAGGAGCCACCTTCCAATATTTAGCTAGGACAATCTTTTTGTTAATAATACTTATATATGTGCCTGAATCAATCAACATTCTCATAGTGAACTTTTCTCCATGGATATCAATGGTCAACAACACATGATGTTGCTGATATGGGATTGTCATTATTTTCATTTCTCCAAATCCCATTCCAGAATAGGATTTATCTTCATAGTTGTCTATATTATCATTCTTATTAGGATCCTTCTTGTTTTCTATCTGAGGTATCTGTGTTTTCAGGCCAACTTATTTTTTTTTTTGAGATGGTATATTTCCGTGCTAACTTCTCCCAAGGTTAAGGACCATGGCTTGACATGATCCTTGTTTCTTTGTTTGTAATGTACTGGTAAAACATTGTATGATTGTTTTACATGCTTCAACTTTTGTTTTACCCCACATATACATAAGTTTATATTCAGTAAACATTTGATCAATCATTTTCCTAATTTGACCAGTGTTGAGATTGTCAATGTTCCATTATTTGTAAGAGCCAGTTTGAAAGGTGTGAGTTTCTAGAAGTTTACCCTTACCAACTAGGTCAAGGGCTGGATATCTGGAAAAATGGCTTGAGAGGGGCTCATAGATGGGATGTAAATACTTTTCGGAAGACTCATGATATTCATTTTTAGTGAAAGCTTCTAAAAACAATGAGTAGGAGACTTTTGGTGAACTGTTGGGAGATTGTTCATGCATTTCTAGCTTTTCCTTTGGGAATAAATAGGGCAAATTTTTACTTGCTTGACAGCATCTTGGATATTTACGGGGTGGCTAAAAAGCATAGAAGAAGGAATGCACTTATCTTTGGGTGCTACGGAAAGGTTTTCAAATTTCTCAACTAATTCTCCCATAAGACTATTAATATTTTTAAATTCAAAATCTGCTTTCTTTTCTATGCTTTCTATTCGAACAAAAAATTCTCTAATGAATCCTTTCAAATAAGAAACATAATAACTTACATTGTTTAGATTATTATTGACACCCTTTACAACAACATGTAAGGAATCAAAACAGTCCTTATGGTCCTGGGATTTGATCATATTCATTTCTAACCCTTTAAGAGCAGTATTTGTCCAATTTATCTACTTGCTAGCTTTCTGTATTCTTTCATCAATACCCAGTGCGGATTCATCTGTGGGGACCAAAGGAATAGATTTTGCTCCATTACTAGACTCACCTAACAATGTTCCTTTGAAAGGTGGAAAAGTGATGGTAGTGTCTATCTTGGTGCCATCATGGCTGGTCCAAGAATGTTTTTGTGCAAAAGATACCTCTGCATCTACCATGTGAACTTCTTGCCCATCTTCCATTTTTTTCCAGCTGTAAAAGGAAATCCAGGAATATGTATCTTCCATATATTGCTTACATTGTAAAAACACATTTATTTTCTCAGCACCTACTGTGCTTATATCAAATGCTTTTGATGCAGGATGAGTGTATAAATCCTAATTTAACATTATTTTCATCCATTAAGGGTCAATTTTATATTTTGGACATCCATCCATGAATGAAAAGAACTTATACATTTATGAAATATAAGGTTTTTGTAGTCTTTAGGGATATGGTTTTCAAATCTCGATTGCGGAATTAGACTATCAAGTCATTCAATATATCCCAATCCATATCTAGGCATTCATGGAGGATGCATTTTACTAAACATTTCAGTAAGCCTTGGGTCTTCTTTTTCCAGAGAAGGAAGTTCATGGATCATCATGATGGTGTCATGAGGAAAAGAAATGTGAGAACATTTGGGATTTGGGCATGAAATAGCAATAGTGGTTGGTAGAGCTTCTCTTGTGGCTGGATTATGATTTTTATGGAGGACTAAAGCTGTAACTGTTTTTAAGTAGACTATTGAACAACATCCATAACATTTAACTTCGAGATCTAAGAAATGCAAAATTTGTGCTAGTTCAAATAAAGCGGCATGTAAACAGTTTTGATATGAATTATATACAAATGTAGAAATAGAAGGTTGACAAAGGTCAAGACTTGACTTTTGCTTAATGGCATGGCAAGCTTTTTGTAATTTTTCATGGTCAATAATTGATCTTTGAAGAAAAGATAGGGTAGCTAAAGAAGATCCTTCTTGGATTTGTGCAGTCATAATGTTTTGGATTTTTGGCGACTGAGGGAGACCTACGACCCAATTTTCAGGAAAGCTTAGGTCTTCCCATATGATTTCCATTTTCTGGTTATGAGCATCATTAATTACAAGAGTGCTTGATTTGGATTCTTGGATGGGAGTATATAGTAGTGCCAGTACAATGTGTTTGTGTGTCTAAAACTCCCTCTACTATGAATTGCAATATTTGTTATTTTTCTCTTCATATCAAAACCAGTTGTTTTGATTTGCAATTGTAGGATATCCTTTATACATTCATCAAACACATA
>APFE030170212.1:77985-92160 GCA_000404065.3 Pinus taeda | reverse complement strand
ATAATAATAACAATAATAATATTAAAATATTAATAATAACAATAATAACAATAATAATGCTATAATATTAATATTTAATTAATTTTGACCTAGGTCATTTAGTCAAAATTAACCGTTAAATTAGTTGTTGGAATCTTTGGTCTAACTATTTAACATGTTGAGCTGGATCTGTTTCTTCATTTAGTCAAAATTAACCGTTAAATTAGTTGTTGGAATCTTTGGTCTGACTATTTAACATGTTGAGCTGGATCTATTTCTTCAACTTGTCCTGACGATGAACCACACTGGTTGGTTCGAAACGCGGCAAATGTCTTACCTAATGTGATTTACGCTGAAATCTTCTTATAAATATGATGGATCACAGAAGCCTCAATTCTACAATTGATCCTTTGTAGATATTCAACGATGAACAATATTCCCTAAGCTACATGATATTTTATTTTCAAATTTTTAAAGTTTTGATAAATCAAAGTGGTTTAACACATGTTTAGAATATATATAAATAGTTAAATAAATATATATTACTAAATTAAATTATAATCTTAATTTTATAAATCAATATTATTTATTAACTTATTTTTAGAATTTAATTTTAATTTTTAATTTCTACAAAATCAATTTATTTTATCTAATTATTTTATAATCATTTTATTTTAATCTCAATATTTACAAATTAAAATTTGTTTATAAGATTGAAATTAGAACAATTAAAATAAATAAATAATTAATAAGATAGTTAGATAAATAGATTGAATTATAAAATTAATTAAATTAAGTTTTTATTTAAATTTTTTTTAATTTTAACTAATTTTACTCTAATTATTTAATTTAATTTAATTTAATTTAAGCTGAAGCTTCTTCTTATAAACATTGATTGATCAAGAAAGCCTCAGATTCTTCAATTCATTTAACCATTTTATATTTTAATTTATAAAAATTGATTAGATTATTTATGTAATTTAAACTTTAGGTATGGATTTTATTAAAAAATGAAATTTAGATTAATTAATAAAATTAAGAAATTAAATTAAATCTTATCTAACTATTTTTAATTTTAATTAATTTATTAATTAGATTTTATCTAATTATTTTAATTTTATCTCACTATTTTAATTGTAATTTTAACTATTTTATTTAATATTTGAATTCAAGCTTCTGTGATCTATATCATTATATATCAAATATTTTTTTAGAAGAAGTCACATTGAAGATTTTGGTCGACGCGTTTCGAACCAACAAGTGTGGTTCATCTTTAGGACACGATGAAGAAACAGATCCAGGAAGAAGGTTAAATAAGGAGATATGTCAACCTAAAAGCTAGAAGAAAACAACTATATTTGACCAGGGGAGGAAAAGGAAAAGTTTAATATTATTTAATTAAATCTAATTAATTTATTAATTGTTAATTTAATCAATATAATAAGTATATATAGTTTTATTTTTGACATGTCATTATTAACTCATTTGGTTTATTACTTTGACTGGGGTTTTCTCACAAACTAAATTAATACTTTATAAAAGCGGTCTATACATTGAACACGTATTTATTATTATATAATTATCTTACCTTATCTCACGACTATATGTTTAATTAATTATAAATGACATTATTATTATTTTTATTTTATTATTATATATTACCAAATATTATAAATGGATGGTTTTTCTTTTTTTTTTACTAAAATAATATATTATCATAATTACCATATGGATTATATTTATAACTAAATCTTATATTAATATTTAATGCTAATAATACTAATATTTATTTCACTAATTCTAATATTAAAAGTATTATTATTTAGTGATTATGTGTTATTAATATTAAAATTAGCTCATTTAGCTATTAATAAGTATTATTAATATGACTATCTTCGCTATGAATATTAAACCTAATGTTCATATTAGTAATATAGTTATTATTATATTAATGCCATTATAATAATACCTAATAATAATCTTAATTATTTATATGAATGTTTTTTTTTCTCGGTAAATCTATGCTATTCTATTATATACAGGAAAACATTACATTCATAGAGTCAGTTTGCCCAAGGCCAACTGTGGCTCTTTGGACCAGGATTTCTCAGTACAAAACCAACCCTCACAGGGGCAGCGCGACTAGACATAACTACCCACACAAGGGCATCGTAAAACAACCGTGGTTCCAGACCAAGCAAAATCATCCCGTGCAGGGGCATCGGAGCAAAAAAGTACAGCCTACGCAGGGGCATCCAAAGGCTATCAGCCAATTCCTTACTGTCCATACAGACGTATCAGGGGCAAACATAGACATAGACATAAACCATAGAAGACATGATACATAAACATAAACCAAAACAAGACCTGTGCAGTTATGGTGGAAGAAAGATTGAACCAGTGGAGGCTATTCCTCCGGCTTCTCCTCGACCACCCTGCACCATCCATACTTCTCTCGTTCTTCTGTCATGGGGAAGGAGTCCCAGTCTTCAGCGATGTTCTCCTTGGAAGTCAGCGCCTTCTGGGTCTGAGGGCGAATAGGAGCTTGTTCGGGCGCCCCCACTGGTCTCTGCTCGTCGTCTGCCGAGCTTCCACCTGGGAGCTTCTCCAAACTGCGCGAACCGCCTTCACCGTCCTGAGATTCCTCGCAGAATAGAACCAAAACGTGTGCATTAATGCGGGGTTTATCCACCGAGCAGCCGAAGGTGAAGATGGCGGTGTCGAATGCAGGTGAAGGAACCGGACCAGAAGAAGGGTTGCTCGCGTCCATGAATTGGCTTGCCTGGAGGGGGTTGGCCTGAGCCCTTCCTCGGCAGTGACAGCGGTAGCAGTGAAGAAGGGGCTTTGGGACTGGAGGACGAGAAGACCCTCCCCGAGGACGAGAAGAACCTCGACGCCTGAGCGATCCTTGTTGGTTTCTGACCATCTTTGCAGAAGCACCGGGGGCGTGGAGTAATGCTGAGACAGAGGAGCTTCCCAGCTCGAGACAGCACCCAGCAGAATTGAAGCGGCAAACAGCAGAATTGAAACAGTACCCACCAGACCATAGACAGCCCCAAACGACTTGGAAGCAGGCTTTAACAGCAAGAGTTGTAGCCTGGAATTATTTATATGAATGTTAGTCATACTAATAATTCTAATATTAATAATATTAATATTAAAAAAAATGGGGGACAAAGGGTCGAGACACAGATGGAAAAAAATGGACGAAAACTAAGAAAAGAGGGCGGGAATCCAGTAGATACTAATTTTCCAGTCGTCATCCCTATTAATATCAATGGAAGACCTCTCAATTTCAATGGCTTCCCTAAACTTACGATGATGAAAATGAGGAATCTTAGCGATAACCCTAGCCTCCTCAATGCATATATGATGCTTGATCTTCTCTGCATGTTCAACCAAAGCCGAATATTTGGTCCTCCCGTGCTTGATATTGGCTGCATGTTCCTTAATCCTTTGGTTGATAGAACGCCCAGTTTCACCAATGTATGAGGTTCCATAGGAAAAAGGAATAATATAAACACCTTTCATATCCATTGGGTTCAACTTATATTTGACAATATTTAGGGAGCTTCGAATGGTACTGAGGGGTCTAAAGGTCGAGGGAATATTATGTTTTTTCAGGATTCTCACAATCTTGTCAGTCGTCCCTTGGATGAAGGGGAGGTGGACTCCTGAACTACGATCCATGGATTCTTTCCTGACCTTGGGACCCTTACTCACTTTGAGGAAAGCTTAGACACCCTACTACCTACTATAAACATTCTGGACAAAAACATTGAGAAGATGGGACTTTTCTTTAGAAAAGTGGTCGCCATTAGAAATTCTTAGAGTGCGAGTGGCTAATGTGATGAGAGCACCTATCTTCTGAGCAGGAAAATGGTGGGAATTGGCATGAAGATACTGCTTAGTATGAGTTTTTTTCGATATACCTCATGGGAGAAAGATCCATCAACTTACCTAGAAATGAGGGCATCAAGAAAAGGGAGGCAACCATCGACTTCACACTCCATCATAAACTTAATGGAATTAGACTGATTATTGAGATGTTGTAAAAGGAGATCTAATTTATCAGGCCCATGTTGTCATATGGTGCAGGTGTCATCAACAAATATTTTCCAAAGCCTAGGTTTAAATAAAGCGGAGGATAAAGCCTTGAATTCAAAATCTTCCATGAAAAGGTTAGCAACGATAGAGGACAAGGGGGAACCCATGGCGATCCCATAGGTTTGTTCATAGAACACGCCTTCAAAATAGGAAAAAGTGGAGGTGAGGCAGATCTCAACCAATTTAGCTGTGTCGGGATCAGTAAGACGAAAGATAACATCCAAGGCTTCCTTATTGGGATGCTAGTGTACAGGGAAACAACATCAAAACTAACAAGATTTTCACTCGGTTCAAATTTTGTATCCTTCAACTCTCTAACAAAAGAAGAGGAGTCTTTGACAAAGGACTCCGTCTGCCCCACCAAGGGCTTCAACTTCACGGCTAAATACTTAACTAAAAGGAAGGTTGGCCCACCAATGGTGTTGACAATGCGTCTAAGGGGGGAATCCTTCTTTATGGATTTTGGGAAGCCCATAGATCCTGGGAGTGATAGGGCTACTTTCAATTAGCTTATGGCTAAAGGAGCCAAGAGTGCCGCTGGATTTAATAGTAAGGGCGACCGTCTTAGAAATCTTTTTCAATGGATTATTGTCAAGTTTTCTATAGATTGCATTGTTGTTCAAATGATCCACATCTTCTCTCGATAATCTGCCTTATCAAGGACAACAACATCCCTACCTTTGTCAACTTTCAAAACGACGATGTCTGGGTTCCTATTGAGGGATTCCAAGGCTTCAAATTCATCTTTGTTGATGTTCTTCTTAGGGGGCTTTGCTTTTCCCTGTACACTAGCATCCCCATTAAGGAAGCCCTGGATGTTATCTTTCGTCTTACTAATCCCGACATGGCCAAATTGGTTGAGATCTGCCTCACCTCCACTTTTTTTTGTTTTGAAGGTGTGTTTTATGAACAAACCTGTGGGGTGGCCATGGGTTCCCCCCTGTCCCCTGTTGTTGCTAACCTTTTCATGGAAGATTTTGAATCCAAGGACTTATCCTCTATTTTATTTAAACCTAAGCTTTGGAAAAGATTTTTTTATGACACCTGCACCATATGGCAGCATAGGCCTAATAAATTAGATCTCTTTTTACAACATCTCAATAATCAGTCTAATTCCATTAAGTTTATGATGGAGCGTGAAGTCAATGGTTTCCTCCCTTTTCTTGTTGTCCTCATTTCTAGGAAAGATGATGGATCTTTCTCCCATGAGGTATATCGAAAAAAGATTCATATTGAGCAGTATCTTCATGCCAATTCCCACCATTTCCCTACTTAAAAGATAGGTGTTCTTAGCATGTTAGCCACTTGTTCTCTAAGAAATTCTAATGGCGACCACTTTTCTAAAGAAAATTCTCATCTTCTTCACGTTTTTGTCCTGAATGGTTATAGTAGGCAGCAGGGTGTCCAAGCTTTCCTCAAAGCGGGTAAGGGTCCCAAGGTCAGGAAAGAACCCATTGATCGTAGTTCAGGAATCCACCTCCCCTTCATCCAAGGGGCGACATACAAGATTATGAGAATCCTGAAAAAATAATGATATTCCCTCGACCTTTAGACCCCTCAGCACCATTAGAAGCTACCTAAAGACTGTCAAAGATAAGGTGAACACAATGGATATCAAAGGTGTTTATATCATCCCTTGTTCTTGTGGAACCTCATACATCAGTGAAACTAGGCATTCTATCAACCAGAGGATTAAGGAACACGTAGCTGATATCAAGCACAGGAGGACCAAATCTTCAGCTTTTGCCGAACATGCAGAGAAGACCAAGCATCATATATTCATTGAGGAGGCTAGGGTTATCGTAAGATTGTTCATTTTCATCATCATAAGTTTAGGAAAGCCATTGAAATTGAGAGGTCTTTCAGTAATATTAATAAGGATGACAGCTGGAAAATTAGTAGCTACTGGATTCCTGCTCTCTCTTCTTAGTTTTCCTCCATCTTTGTCTGTCTGTGTCTTGACCCTTTGTCCCCCTTTTTTTTTAAATGTTATTAATATTAGAATTATTAGCATGACTGACATTAATATAAATAATTAAGATTATTATTAGGTATTATTATTAATAGCATTAATATTAATAATACTATTATTATTAATATTGAACATTAGTTATATTATCTGAAACCCTAGAGCGCTCTGCAACCTGCTGTCAATGCGCAGACCTACACATCTGCCCATAGGCCGTGCACAGTGCGGCGCTCCCTTCAGGACCGTTAGCAGCAGCCTCGACAAAGCCTGACTGCGCCCATCATCATGTCCTCCCAAATGGGAGGGGCGGGTACTCAACCTTCCCCTCCTTCGTGCGATCATTTTAAAGCTGACGGCGCACCAGTGAAAACCCAGGCTTATCTGAATCTGCTCACTGAGCCAGGACAGAGCTCTGAACAGCCAATCGCTCCAGAACAGAATGAACTCACAGATGAAGAAATGCCAGAGAGTCCAAAGGCGTCACAACCAAGGACGAAATCGACAACATGCATCCCCAAAGCACTTGAAATAATCCGAGTGGAGCTTCCAAGCCAACGAATCGATGGCGAGATACAGTATATGACAGACCATGCACTCATCGGAAAATTTCTGGGCTTCTGGCCAACAGAAAAAGCCCTGCATGGCTGGATCGCCTCCAAATGGAAGCCAAAAGGACACGTCTCCGTGCTTATTGGTCCTAAAGGCTTCTTCACGGCCATATTCACCTGCCTAGAGGACAAAATAAGAGTATTTGAAGGCGGCCCCTATTTTTTCAACTCTGCAGGTCTCTTCTTACGGGACTGGAAACCTGGATTCAATCCAGATACAAAAGACCTCAGTCAGGCACCCGTCTGGATCCGCATGTACTCCTTACCCATGGAGTACTGGAGAGAAGAAACACTAAAATATATCGGCAACCGCATTGGAACTTTCATCAAGGTAGCTGAGGAAACCAAAAAACGAGGATATACCTCCTATGCAAGGATCTGCGTCCAGATGCAACTCAAGAAGACCCTAGCGGATTCGGTAAGCCTCTATCACGATGACTATGAATGGATTCAACCTCTTGATTATGAACATATTCCATTTCGTTGCCGAAAATGCCATGAACATGGGCATCTGTTCAGGGAATGCCCTCTGAATGTCCAAATCCAACCCATAGCTAATGAGATCGCCAAAGACTCTGAGGGGTTTGTCAAATTCCCCCACCGCTGTAGACATGCCAAGAAGACGAATGCGGCTCCCTCCTCTTCAAATACCCAGAAAGATCCACCCCATAGCCACAAGAAAGCCGACTCCTCGAATAGATTCCAGATCCTCACTCCAAAGGATCCCTCTGACCCTCCGCCTCAAAAAGTCTCTCAAGCCTCTCCGCCCCCCTCATCCGTTGATACAATCCATCAAAATACCCTGAACCCCTCCTCATCAGAGTTAATCGGTGCTCCTCTAAACTCGAAGTCAAAAATGCCAGTGACAGAAACGGATCCGCAGCTCTCAGGCATGGATCTAGATGCGGCTCTAGCTCTCAGTTTGCATGAAGAGACCCTGGAAGACCACCTGAATGGTCCCATCAACATGGAAGAAGATATAGAGAATGTAAGCTTGGATGGGCTGGACATCCTCAAATTAGAAGAGGCATGCAAGAAAAAAGCATATACAACCATTCCCCCTGGGGACATAGACAGACTGGAAGGGGTATTAAACAAAGCTCAGCACAAGAAATGCCTAGGAGTTCAGGCAGGCAGCCCCTGGGATGGAAAAAAAATCCTAAAAGAAACGAAGAAACGTGGGCGCAAAACAGAGCTGCAGCGAACAATCATTTTAGGTGAACAATTAATGGAATCTGGGAGATTCCCGAAATTAACGAGGTTTTACAAGGCCCATCCCCATAGTTCCTCATGAAGCTCATCTCTTGGAATATGAGAGGGCTCAATAGCACCTCAAAACATAGAATGTTAAAGAACATGATACAGTCTGAAAAACCAGCAGTAGTCTTTCTCCAAGAAACAAAGAGTACCAACACTGCCATAGAGCGGCTCTTCAACAAAGCTTGTAGCGGAAGTCAATCCGTATCTACAGATGCGATGGGAGCATTAGGAGGACTATCCATGGCTTGGAACCCGCAGATTCTACAGTTGCAAGACTTCCATGCGACTCGGCATTTCATTCAGGCCACATTTCATCTCATTGGAATGGATATTCATGGACATCTAACCAACACTTACTTCCCCCAGGATCAGCAACTCAAATTAAAAGCTCTGGAAATGCTAACAAGCTTGAACTCCTCCAGGCGCTATCCTCTTTGGATAAGCGGAGGCGAATTCAACATTATCACACACCTAGAAGGAAAAAAAGGAGGGCGCAGGAAGTTGGAAGAAGACAGCACCAGCTTCAAGGACTTCATCAGAAGTAACCAACTCATCGATGTCCAAACTTCTAACGGCACCTACACATGGACGAACAAGCGCAGAGGGGTACACAATATCGCCTCTCGACTTGACCGATTTCTACTCTCAGACAATGCCATACATCTGGGAGGAGACTTTCATGCCTCCATTCTGCCTCAAGGGGGATCGGATCACTGGCCCATCATGCTGCAATGGACCAGACCCGGGAAACAATGCAACAGACCTTTTCGCTATGAAGCCTTCTGGTCCAGTCACCCAAACTTCAAGGAAGTAGTCCAGACTGCATGGAGAACCTTCACCCCTCCAGAAGGAGCCAAAATGTACAAGTTTCAACAAAAATTAAGGCATCTCAAGCAAGTGCTAAAGGCCTGGAACAAAAATCATTTTGGAAACATCACGGAATCCAGGCAAAAACTAGAGCAGGAAATGAGCACTCTCCAGCAAACCATCATCACAGAGGGCAGAACGGAGGAACTAACCCACAAAGAGCAAACCCTTTGGATAGCCCTAGAAGCAAGAAGATCGCAAGAGGAAATCCTCTGGCGCCAAAATTCTAGAGTAAAATGGCTCAAGGAAGGGGAAAAAAACACCAAATTCTTCCACCGAACTACTATCCAGCGAAGAATGCACAATAATATTGCCTTCATCAATAACAGTCGGGGGGAAAAACTAGAAAGGCATGAAGACATGGAAAAAGAGCTCAGAGATCACTTTCAAGACATGCTCAAAGAGCCAACCAGAAGCAGAACAGCGGCCATTCAAGAGGTCACAAGGCACATTCCCAAGCTCATCACAGCCGACCACAATAAAATCCTTCTTCAACCGGTCTCCCAGCAAGAGGTGGAGGACGCAATGGCGCAGCTAAAAGATGGTAAGGCTCCCGGTCCGGATGGCTTTACCTCTAACTTTTTTCATGAATTTTGGGATCTAATAAGCAGCGAAGTCTGGGATCTGGTAGAGGAATCTCGCACTATGCACTGGCTCCTCCCATCCCTGAACTCCACCTTTATAGCGCTCGTTCCCGAAGGGGAGGAAGCCAACACGCCAGACAAATTTTGGCCCATTGCCCTCTGTAATGTCATCTACAAACTCATCTCCAAAGTCATAGCCAATAGACTCAAACCCCTCCTGCCTCTTCTAATTCTTCCAGAACAGACCGGGTATGTTGAAGGTCGCCAAATCATGGATGGCATAATCTTATCCAATGAGGTTATCCACTCCTTAAAGATCCTCAAAAAGCCAGGTATGATAATGAAACTTGATCTATCAAAAGCTTTTGATAAGCTCAGCTGGGAATACATTCAGCATATGCTACTCGCCTTTGGCTTCTGCCCCACCTGGACTCGATGGATAATGAACCTCATTTCATCTCCTAGCTTCTCCATCCTTCTCAATGGCTCACCCTCACAGCCCTTCCGATCATCGCGCGGCATCAGGCAAGGGGATCCCCTCTCCCCTTTCATCTTTATCCTTATGGCGGAAGGACTCAGTCGATTGATTCATCATGCTATATCCTCAAGGACCATTAAAGGCATTGAGCTTCATGGACTCCCCCCATCATCGCATCAACAATTTGTAGATGACATAATGCTTTTTGGACATCCCTCCTCAGCTGAAGCCAAATCCTTCAAAGCCTTGCTTGATCTGTTCTCTGAAGCCTCAGGCACCTCAATAAATTCTTCCAAATCTCAGCTCTTCTTCTTCAACACTCCTGTTTCCACTCAGAGAAACATAGCCCGCATCCTTGGTTTCACTATTGCCACGCTTCCCTCCAAATATCTGGGAGCTCCTCTTATGCTCTCAGCTCTTAACCAAGCATCGTGGAGATCGCTACTGGACAAGCTCGAAGCAAGACTCTCCTCCTGGACGTTCAGGTCTCTCAATATTGCCAGCTGTCTCATCCTGATCAAATTTGTGCTTCAAACCATGCCTCTTTATCTATTCTCCATCCTTGCAGCTCTGAAATGGGTCCTTAAAGGCATACGCAATCTACAACGGAATTTTCTATGGGGATCCTCGGGTCTCAATAGGAAATGGGCCTTAGTCAAATGGTCAAAGGTCTGCCAACAAAAATCCAACGGTGGATTAGGCCTATGAGACCCACTGCACAGCAACAATACCATGGGCGCAAAGGTTTGGTGGAACTGGCTTGTCAAACCACAAATCCCATGGGCGAAGCTTTGGCAAGCCAAATATGCGTCGGGAAGTAGCTGGGAAGATTTGATAAGGTTCAACCCAAGCAGCTCAGGCTCAATGATCTGGAATGCAGCAAAACTTCATAGCACATTCATTCAAGAGAATAGTTTCTGGGAAGTACATTCAGGGAATTCAGCGCGGTTTTGGGAGGACTCTTGGCAGCAGCTCCCGAAGCTAGCCTCAATATTTCAAAAACCGCTATGGCAAAATCATATGCAACGCAATAACCTTGGAAGCATTGCCCAGTTTTGGCAGCAGAATGAAGATACAGACTATCAACAATGGAAACCAGCTTGCACCTGGCAGGAGGATTGGCACGGAGAAACCTATGAGGATATTGAACAAGAACTAAAGCACAGGAAGGTCAAAATGTCAAATAAGCAGGACAGATTAAGGTGGGGGCACACAATGAAAGGAGTCTTCACAACAAAAGAAGCCCACAATCTTAGGTATGCTCAAAACTCCATCGACAAAGATCAGTTATGGTGCAACATCTGGCAATCCACTATGTGGCCTAAAGTCTCTACCTTCTTATGGATTTTAAGCAAAAAAAGAATACTCACCTGGGATAATCTGCAACGCAGAGGTTTCATAGGCCCATCTCAATGCCCAAACTGCTCTCTGCATGCAAAAACCATCCTGGATCTGATGGAAAAATGCCCCCTTGCTACTCAACTTTGGAATCGAATTGACAGATGCACTCAAAGATCAGGAAATCGTCAAGAAGATATAGCTGATCTTTTGAGAACTTGACCCAAAACGCCATATCAAAGTTCCTTGCTTAACACACTCTGGACACTCATCCCAGGCTTTCTTTATTGGACCCTATGGAAGGAGAGGAACAACAGAGTTTTCAACGACAAGAAGCGGCCTCCAGATATCCTGTGGATTCTTTTCAAGCAAAGCCTACAAGAGACTCTGGCGCTCAGGACCTGGCAAGAAACAGATTGGCCTTCGTCCCCCCACGAGATAAACATATGGAAGTCATGGGATATTCATGTTTCTTACTCCACCCCTCCTCCCATTCAGACACTAAACAAGACTGTCTCCCCTACTCACTGGTTCCCCCCAACCTCGGCTTCTTTCAAGCTGAATTTCGACGGTGCAGCTAAGGGGAATCCAGGTCCGGTGGGATATGGTGGAGTCATCCGCAATGACAAAGGGAACATACAACACGTCTTCTTTGGATCGATTGGAAACGATACCAATAATGTAGCTGAATTGGAAGGACTATGGACAGGTTTATGCATAGCTGATCAACAAGGCTTCTATCCGCTAATTGCAGAGGGAGACTCCCAGGTTCTGATCAACGCAACCATCAGAATTCAAGCGGGAACACCTGCAACCAAAGTCGCCTCCAGCTGGAGATTGCTCAGCAGACTAGAATCACTGGAAGCAAGGTTCAGAAGTCCCAATAGCATCACCTTCCAGCATGTTAAAAGATCCGCCAATAAGGTTGCTGATCGATTAGCCAATCAAGGAGTCAATCTGAATAGTCACCCCTACTCAGGTAAGCTCAATGACACAACAGACACTCAACTTCAACAAGTTTGCCTATCTCTGGCAACTCAGGATCTCCTACCCCCGGATGCGGGTGAAATATAATGCATTGAATGAGGGGGCGGCGGCATTCATTGACAAGTGGCCGCCTGCTCAGGACAAGTGGGCCGAAGGCTCGCGAAGACGTCCGGCCAGCATTAATGGTGGCGGGATATCAACCGACTGCAGAGGTATGAGGCTCAGACAGATCATTTCGATGCCAAGAGGGGGTCAGCTGAGAGGTGAGCGAAGCTCTGGTTGTCTGAAGCTCAGTCTGGACTTGCTGGTGAGTGGTGAGTTCAGTCCTTGGATGTTGGCTCCGTGGGTGAGTGCAGCCAAGCATAAACCTCGGCCCTCGGTTCTGAAGGCCTCGGTTTCAAGCTTGGCTTACCTGGTAATTCGTGGCTCAGAGTCCTGGTTCGAATTGTGGTCTTGGTTAAAATTGTGGTCCTGGTTCGAGTCGTGTCCTGGTTCGATCTGTGTCCTGGTTCAAATTGTGGTGTCCTGGTTCGAATTGTCTGGTCCTGGTTCGAATTGTGGCCCTGGTTCGAGTTGTGGTCTCAGTTGTGCGGCGACGTAGTCTCTTGGTGTCTGGGTTCGAGTTGTGGCCCTGGGGCGCACTGTACATTCTAGGTTCGAGACGGGTTCACAGGGAGAAGTTCACAGGGAGAAGTTCACCGGGGGAAGTTCACCCTGCGTCGCTCTGGAACCAGGTCGGCCCTTGACCTGGGTGTCTCTGCAACCTCGGTGCAGAATTGGGGCTGTGGTTGGGGTTGTGGTGGCCACAGAATGCCACGTGAAAGGCAGAGGGGAGCTTGCAGGCGGGGAGGCTCAAGAGGCGGGGCCAGAGCACGAGCCTCTTCACCACATTCCTCAGAGTCCTCGGAGGAAATTCGTTCGCCACGAGCTCGTACAGGGCGCGGAAGAGGCAGAGGACGGGGACGAACTGTGGTGTGTCCGTTTGGCGGGCATCCATCAACCCGTTTCAGATACCCCTGCACAATGGATAATGCCGTGTATTATGTATCAGTGCACATTGAAAAATGCGAGCACGCTGATAGACCAGACGCCCCAGCAGCTCCAAGGCCACCCTCGCCTGTTCAGGGTTAGCGACCACAGCCTTTGGAAGCCTTGGGTGAGGTGGCGAGGAACAGAGCAGGTCCAAGTGAGCCTGAAAGGGACGAAGCGCCGCACACCGACACGAGTGCATCCGAATCCTATGGCTGCATGGTGGTGGAGGAACCACAAGGCACGTTTCTCAGTCCTATGGTGGAGGAGCCACCAAATCCTTACACCTAGGCTCGTGGCTTGGACGTTCGGGGTGGTATGGCTTTTCTATGTTCAGTTTGTTTCTGGAAGTCATGGCAGCTGCCAATGTCAATATTGTGAGTCAATTATGTCTATGTCTATCTCCATATCAGCGTATGTAATGTTTATTTCAGTCATGGTTTTTTACATCAGCGTCTGTAATGTCTGTGTCTATGTCGGTTAGTGTCTGTAAGGACTATATCGCTCCTGTAAGGGTCTGCAAACTCCTCCCTCGCGCTAGCAGGGAGTGGAAGGTTCAGATTTTGAAGTTTTGAGCATGGTCATGGTTCTAGTTTGGGGTCAGCGGATAGATTTACAGTCCTTTTTCTCAGGCTCAGTCTCAGTTTCAAACTGTCAACTTGTTCAGGTAGCCAACTCATGGCGGCAAATGTAACCCTCTGTACTTTTTTTGTATCATAATAGAAATAGTCCGATTTACACAAAAAAAAAAATATTGAACATTAGTTTAATAATCATAAGCCGAAGATTTAGTCATATTAATAATAATATTAATACTAAATACTAATATTAATATTAATAACACATAATACTAATAATAATGCTTATTAATATTAGCATTAGTGAAATGAATATTAGTATTATTAGCATTATTAATATTAATATGAGTATTCAGTGTTATTAAAATTTATATCCATTATTGGTAATATG
>APFE030170212.1:45799-77146 GCA_000404065.3 Pinus taeda | reverse complement strand
TATTTAAATATTGATAAACTTTTCAATTCCTGTTAATATTTAATATATTTAATAAAATTTCCTTTTAGGGTCGCAGTATGAGGATGTCATGTATTTCTCGAGGTATGTGTCGAGGGTGTATTTCTCGAGCTATGTATCGAGGGGTGTATTAAAGGGTGAGAGGGTATCCAACATTTGGTAGTACGATAAAGGTTGTCTTGTTGGGTTCTCACGATGCATTAAATATCGTATAGCCTAGGAAATATTATCCATCATATTTCAACGACAACCATCATCCATTGATTCATTAATCGATAAGATTGTTGCGAGATGTTATTTGAATTTACGTCATTTATTTAAATGTGAGCTCCAATCCATGAAGCATTTGATGTATTGTGTCATCCAATATTTAATTCATTGTGATTTGGGGTTGGTTCTTTAGGTTTTATCGAATCAGAATTGAAGTTCACCACCTTTGTTTGCCTAAGGAATACGTTGTAATTTTTACGTGTATATACAATTGATTTAGCAGTTTTGGAAGGAGTAGTCTACCTAGGTGGAGGAATTGCCTAGAAATGTCCAACCGATGAATTTTTTTTTGGCTCTGACAACCGACACTTATTTACTCCAACTTCAAGGTTCGTCCCTCCATATGTAGGAATGTTCGAATTCTACGGCTATCCAATGTGATCCGTCAACTAGACGAGTTAACGGGGTGGCTGGTCGGTGGGCTCGAGCCTCAAAATCATTAATGCCTTAATGCTCCATGCTTGAATAACCTTCCAGCCTGAAGCTCAAACAATAAACAACCAATCCCGCATACGCAGTTTTGACCATTATTGCTACTTCCAGAAGGAAAACACCCATTCAAAATGCTCGAGCTTCCATTCAGTCCCACAAATTTAGCCATTCACTGCTGATACAAGTTCTCCCCTATCCTTGGCTTTTGATAAACATTTTTAAGATGACAAGTGTTTAGAGGATAAACCTGTTGTAAATGAATTCTAGAACAATAATTGTAAACAAAATCTGGCTGCAATGTGGAATAAGTAGGAATAAATCTGGTGTTCTTCTATGTGCGCTGTGAGAATAAAGACTTATAATCTATTACACATTTTTAACAGTCGATCAAACTCTTACTCTTTGGCTTCACCGATATTTATAGCATAGTTTCTCGTGGGTAGAAGCTCAAGGTTCATGGATTTATTTCACATTTATTCCTTAACAAGGTTTGAGTTTCAAGTGATTTCCATGCTCAAAAAATAAAAATACTAAAACTAAAACTCGAAGTTTGTTGAAATGGAATTCATTATGTTGAAATAGAAGTCGAATTGTTGTAGATAATGTTGAGGCACTGATTACACTAACTCATATTAAGGTCCCTCCAACATTGAGCCAGACCGTATTTACCATTCTCACATGTTGTAGCATAACCCACTTCCATGGACTCAACCTTATCCGAAAGCGTTGTGAGAAGGTGGTCAATTTGTGAATCCAAACTCTTTGCACATTCATTTGTGTTGTTTATTCTAGTGTTATCACACTCTATCACAATAGGGGTGAATGATACGTTGGATAAATTTTGTTGTGAATTATTGTGAGTGCCATAGCTCAAAAAGCATCCTCTCTCAAAATTATTAAGGCTTCCAAAAAGTCTATTACAATCTCAATAGATCTTTGAAGTGTTTGAAATGCATGCTGCACAAATAGAGGCATTAAGGTAACCCCTACACTGAGCAATTGCATTGAGGTGATTTCACATATCAGAGCCACTAATTGAGGTGCCTTGGTTGGTTAATAGGGTAAAACCCCAATGGAAAATGTATATGAGGTCATGGAAAGTGCCAAGAACTGAATTTGGTCCACTTTTGAGGCAAAGAGGAAAATCACATGCCTTTTTAAGAAATAATTTATTCCAAAAGACAACCGTTTAAAACTAGCTGCTAGTTACTATTTTAAACCAACGTTATTTTTAGTCACACCTTCATTTTCGATGATGAGGTGATGGAATGTATATTCCAGTGCACTAAGAGGATTTCCCCTATGCAACTCAATAGACAATTCAATACAAACTATAAAAGCGAAAGAGAGTTGAGGTGCAATTTGCACTTAAAATGTATCAAGTCAAGAAAGCATTGTTACAAGCAAAAAAGATTTTACTGTAAAATGCAGCCACATTCCATACTCAAGTGCTACAATGTCTGGGATTTCAAGATTTTGGACATCAGAACTATGAAGGAATGAAAAATGACACTAGTATTTATATATTGGTTCCATTATATCATTCTTGTTGAACACTGACTCCATCCTTGTTGAAGTAGATTTGTCTAAATCCTTATCTACAAGGGCTCAATCTGATGCATTTCGAAGTGCTCTTGTCCCAAAGATGAGCTTCATGCCTACTAGTCCATCTATGCCTGAAATAATCACTCAATCAAATAGCAGAAAAATTAAAGTTGGGAGTGCATACTCACTCAATGAAACAACATGACAACTAATGTTCAGAGTGCATACTCACACAATCAAACAACGAGACAATCAAAGTTGAGAGTGCATACTTGATAAATGGGGAGATTTTAAATTCTTAGAAACTATATTACGAGTCAAACATGATATATTTGACTATTTATTTTTCATATACACTCTTCATATCAGAGGAAGAAAATGTTGACCAGTCAAATATATTCATCTGGAAAACAATCAACCATTATATACTCTCAAATGAACCAAAACCTCAATTATATCCTACTAGAAATGAAATGAAATGACACAAATTTTACTGCAAACTACTAAATTTTCCCATTCATATGGATTGAATAATTGAAGACATCAAAATAGAGTGGTTGCTTGGGCTCCCAACATTATGTTAATTAATGAAAGTATAGATGCATTACATTCCTTCCTCACTTATCGATCATGAAAAGAACTTGAAGGAATCTTCTTCATTTACAACAGAGTTAAAATGATTAATATTTTAAATGGGATCCAAAAACTACCTTACATCCTACACCCCCTTAAAAAATCTTCCACCGTTTTGTCCCATTCCAGTACCAATAATATTAGCTGCAAGAACACATTTTGTGTCCGACTGCCATTTCAATTCTTTCAGCACTGAAAATAAGCTAGCTAAGGAAGGACTTATATCAGTGTATCATTTTCAATCATCTATTTGTTTATGTTGTTTTTCATTAGAATGGATAGCTTTGCTGCTAACATGTTTCTATATAGGCTATTTATTTAATGTCTTGCATATTGTTTGACCAGATCAATTCAAAATGCGCAAGCGAAGCAAATGTCAGCATATCATGGATCTTGAGGTGCAAGACCTCAACAGTAAAGACTTAGTTTGGACGGAAATAAATCGAAATAACTATAGTATTGATCAAGTTGTCTTAATCCCATTAAAATGAGTTTCTGACTTTATAAAAGGAGAGGAAGTGAATCCCATTGCTCCATGTAATTTCATACAGAAAACAAATGATTAACCAAAACAAAAATCTACCACTGCATTGTAATATGAAATGTAAGTATTTCAAAAATACATTATTTAGATCCTTTGAAACCATGTTTATCTTTCTTTGTATATACTAAAATTTCAAATTTTTGGCGTAGTTATCATTATTCATTTGGCCCAGAGTACAAAAGAAGAGATCCTGTAGCTAAACAAATGACCTCATTTGTGTAGAAGAGGGGTTTCCAATGCCATTTTATTGTGAAGGTTATGAATGAAATTCCTGAGAGAGAAATACTAACTTTCAATATGTATGAACATGAAGATGGGGAAGGTTAGCCTTGTCATGGCCAACATGACACTTCAGGTGAGACCGGGACCTTGCATAGGCCGAAGCTTTTAAGGGACGTTGTTGCATATGTAGAGAGTTGTTTCTTTTTGGGAGTGCATTTTGATATAATGTATAGAACCCACAGTAAGAGACATGTTGACATGTGGTATCACCAAAAGATTGATCATCTAGCCTAATTTACTAGATGGATCACAGTACACCATGTAAATCCAATTTTACCATAGTAAAATTGCTCTCGCTATGAGAAATTACTTAATAAACCACATTTGTTAAGTAATTTATAGTTAAATCCATGAAGAATAATTAAATAAATCACTATTTATTTGATTTTATTCTAGTAATAATTAATTAAACCATTGTTCTATTATTATTCCTTGTCAAATTTGACCCAATCATGAAAAATAAATAGATAAATCATTATTTTTCTTATTTTTCTCTAACAATAATTAATTAATCACTAATTAATTATTATTCTTTGTTAAATTTGACTAAATTCCTTAGGAATAATTAAATAAATCCTTATTTGTTTATTATTCTTTAACTAATTCATTGAGATGATAAATAAATCATTTATTTATTTATTATTTCTAAATAAAAGTTTAAATAGTTTTTCCCTCTTAACCAAATATAATAAAATATTCCAAGTGGTTATTCCAAGAATGGGATCAATAATATTTTGTTATTTCTCTTTATTCGAGGATAACTCAATATTTTGTTATAAATAGAAGGGTTTTCCATTCATTAATCACTTTTTATTATTTTCATTGTTGCACTCATTATTGTTATTCTGATTATTTTCATTGTCACACACCATATTTTTGTCGGGTTTATGCATAATAGAGGAGAGAAACTATATACAAGCTGAAGACATTTGAGGATAGCCAAGAACCCATCCCATAGAGGGGGACCGGTAACATTTATTTGTTCTCTTCATAGGTGTTATTATAAAATCATTCTTTAGATATCTAGTTTCGATTGGATGATTATAGTTATTACTCTTTCTTCTTGTTGTTTAACTATGATTGTGGCATAGATCAGAATTTTGGCAGGTTTTGTTTCTATCAATAACTGTAGATCTACAATGTTTAGCAGCCATTTATATTGTTGAGATTGTTTGTCATCCACAATCTTAAGTGGGTTCTTTCGTACATCATTGAGAAGAAAACACTACAACAAAATTGGCGACTCCACTCGGTTTTATACTTCAGATCCAGAAACCTGGGTGACCTTTAGTTTTCAGCGTAGGGTTTCTTCTTTTTTCAATTCTCTTAATGTTTCCTAGTTTTTTAACCCTAGATCTGTTAAAATTCTGACTTCCGCAAGCTTTCTAGTCTTTTCCACAGGTCACAGGAACCAGCTGCAATAAAGATGGCACTTTTTTCTGAGATTTGCCGACCGAGATCTACGGAGCAGAAATCACACTTTTTGGCCCAAAAAGTGAAATCTGGAAGCCAGAACGCACTAAATAGCCCAACAAATGCAATCTAGAGGCCAGAACGCACTAACCATTGAACCCCACGGGAACCGGCCTAACACCAACAACCAGCAACAGGGCAGTCAACCCAAGTAGAACAAGGCTATTCGTACGAATAACCCTTGTGCATGTTGTGGTGTACATGGCCACTATACACATGAGTGTCCTATTTTACCCCAGATGCGTCAAATGTGGGAAGCTCAAGCAGCTTCTCGAGGTCAACAATCACCTCAGGATCTTGTGCCATCTCCACTGGCAGTGCTCACAAATCCTTTTCCTCAGTGATGATTTGTTGCTGCTCAACCCCAGCCAAGTCAAGTAGCCCACCTCCCCCAAACTTCTAGTCCCGATGACCACCAGATCCTTATGATGAAATCTGATGAGGTTAATCCCTCCAATATCAACCTACAAACTCGGTCGCACCAATATGACAAGCCCTCCACTTCATCTGCTACCAAGTCCAAAACCAAAGTATCCATTGAGCCTCTTACGACACCAAATTTTCCTCTTCAAATCCCTCAACCTAAATTTGAGGCCATTCCTAAGATCCCAAAGGGACCATTACACCGTAATGCGGCTTCTAACAGAGCTGCCCATACATACAATATAGTAGACGACTTGGCACAATCACTTGTCGCCATGTCGACACTGGAAGTCCTCCAGTCATGCCCTTCCTAAAAGAAAGCTCTACCTTGGGTGTAGTGGATCCTTTTAACGATTGTTTGATTGTCTTCCTGGTTGATACATCAGAGCACCCCCCATTACCTTCATCGGTTGCTTTCTAGATACCAGTTAGAATCTGTAATTCCATCATCTCCTGATGCATTATTGATGAAGGCGCATCCACCTGTGTGATGTCTGCTGCTGTTTGGAAACAACTAAAATCACCTGAGTTGTCCCCCTCCACCATCACTTTTCATGCTTGGGATGGACACTCCTTCCAGCCCCTTGGCATGTACCACAATTGTCTAGTGACCCTTGCGGGAAAGGCTATCCATGTCGACATTGAAATCATTGATGCCCCTTTGGATTATAATATTCTCTTAAGTCGTAGTTACACATATGCATTGTCTGTTGTTGCATTTGCGGTATTTCGCAAGATGTGCTTCCCGCATGAAGGGAAGATCGTTACCATCGATTAGTTGACTTACTATGAGTTGAAATATGTGACTTCCCCTGAGTCCATTATCTTGTCAATGTCTGACAAACAGTCTTCAACTTCTTCCACCAGTGTCTCACCTGGAGTTTATAAATATTCCTCATTGTTGGGTGCCTTCTTTGGTGGCCCCCCTCCCATTTCAGAACCTACTTCCATGAGTGTTTGCATGTTACAAGTGTCACGGGATGCTCTTAAATAGTCTGGTACACCTGATCAACAACAAGCTCCTCAGCAAGCACTTCGTTTGGTCAGCCAAGACCATATCATGCTTGGGAGTGCATGTTGATATAATGTATAGAACCCACATTAAGAGCCATGTTGATATGTGTTATCACCAAAAAATTGATCATCTAGCTTAATTTACTAGATGGATCGAAGTACACCATGTAAAGCCAATTTTACCATAGTAAAATTGCTTTCGCTATAAGAAATTACTTAATAAACCACATTTGTTAGGTAATTTATAGTTAAATCCATGAATAATAATTAAATAAATCACTATTTATTTGATTTTCTTCTAGGAATAATTAATTAAACCATTGTTCTATTATTATTCCTTATCAAATTTGACCCAATCATGAAAAATAAATAGATAAAGCGTTATTTATCTTATTTTTCTCTAAGAATAATTAATTAATCACTAATTAATTATTATTCTTTGTTAAATTTAACTAAATCCCTTAGAAATAATTAAATAAATCCTTATTTGTTTATTATTCCTTAACTAATTCATTGAGTTGATAAATAAATATTTATTTATTTATTATTTCTAAATAAACGTTTAAATATTTTTTCCCTAACAAATATATAATAAAATATTCCCAAGTAGTTATTCCAATAATAGGATCAATAATATTTTATTATTGCTCATTATTCGAGGATAACTCAATATTTTGTTATAAATAGAAGGGTTTTCCATTCATTATTTCACTTTTGATTATTTTCATTGTTGCACTCATTGTTGTAACTCTGATTATTTTCATTGTCGCACACCATATTTTTGTTGGGTTTATGCATTATAGAGGAGAGAGACTCTGCACAAGCTGAAGACGTTTGAGGATAGCCAAAAACCCATACCATAGAGGAGGACCGGTAACATTTATCAGTTCTCTTCATAGGTGTTATTATAAAAGTATTCTTTACATATATAATTTCCATTGGATGATTGGAGTTATTACTCTTTCTTCTTGCTGTTTAACTATGATTGTAGCACAGATAAGAATTTTGGCAGGTTTTGTTTTTATCAATAGTTGCAGATCTGCAATGTTTAACAATCATTTATATTGTTGAGAGTGTTTGTCATCCACAACATTAAGTGGGTTCTTTTCATACATCATTGAGAAGAAAACACTACAACAACATTGATGTGGCAGCTCGAGATAGGGATTTCTTCTTATGCAAGAAAGATATTGTAAATATATATAATAGGTTAGCGAAAGGAAATTATCAACTTCACAAAAAGGATGAAATGGGTGTAAACTTTGGTGTCAAAAGCACTGGGAAGATTTTTTCTTTTACCAAAAATCCAATGTTGTGGAGGTCCCTTTTATAATAGGGATTCAAAAAGATTGGATGTTGGATACAATGGTCAAGCTATCACACAATAGCTTAATAACCATAGATTCAACATTTAATACAAATAAATATGGGGTAAGTCAGATGCCAATGATTAATTAAATATACTTATTTAAATTGTAGACATTAAATATGATTAATAACTTGTATATGACTTTATGTAACGTTGAATATGACAGTATCAGTTGTATACATTCATGGCATTTGATGAACAACAAAGCGAGGTGGCAGTTACATTGTTTGTGGCATCACGAAACACATCAAATGATATTGCACTATGGTTGGAGTAGCTCATGCACAAGTGTTTCCAAAGCCATCCTAATTGGAAAGTCAATACCTTCATGGTCGATGATGCATTGACTAAAATCACTACCTTGAGGTAACTTTAACATTGTCTTGATATAACTAAACTTGCATTTTTCCTAAAAATAACACACTAAAATGCATTGAATATAGCACGAGGATGATAGTTTTTGATGTGATCTTATGTGTTTGGCATATACGGAGGGCATGGTTAAAAAAATGTCAATTGATTGGCCACTAGTTCCATAAAAGCCAATGAGATGTTCAGTGAGTTAGGTTTCATCATGAAATACACTCTCAATTATGAAGTGGAATATACAATCAATCAAATTTTTTTATCAAATTTGCAGATGAAGAGAAATTTTTAGACTATTTACACAATAATTGGGTTGTTGGAAATAAGATTCATAAGTAAACAAACTTTTCATATTATGTGCATTTTTGTCTTCTATAAAGGTGATATATTGAGACTTACATAGTTCTATTTGCAATTAGCGATGTGGGTGAAAGGTTTCTGGGGGTTTCCTCATGCAAATCAAGAAATCAATAACGATATTGACTCATACCATTGTTACTTAAAAGCAACATTGCTATCCGATAGAAGGAAAAAATGTGCCCATGAGATCGATTGGTTGTTGCATATGCTACTAACAATCATTGAACCTTGTTATCGGTTCAAGGAAAGTTTAAAATAAGAAGGTTTTCTAAACAACTAGAAGAGAGAAAATCAACTTAAATCATTAGTCGAACAAGCAAGTAAATTTCTGAATACTAATTGTTGTCCTCATGAGAGCATAACCCATGCATACTCGTTGAGAAGTCATACATATCAAGGTAAAAAATACTTTGTCACCTCGTATCACACAGATTTTATAACCTGTGAATGTCCATGGTCTATTCGAATATTTGTAAGCATGCCATATAGATTAGTTGGTCAAATCCATTGCTTCATCAGCATGTAGAGGATAACATATTTAATGACCCTCCTGAGATCAATATAGAGCTCCAAAACCATGATGTAGATGTTGATGCTACTCTTATGGCCACAAATATTGTTGATGCGGATGCCCAGGCACTTCATTTGGTAAGGGAGAAGTTGTTTATCTATGTACATTGTAACGACCCATCTATAAATACAAAGAACGTAAGCATAATAGCAGGTATACGGAACATGCATATGATATCTACATATGCATGTGTCGCATACACCGCACTAGTATTTTATACTAAATTGCTTATAAGTGCTAAATACCATGACACTTCTTGGAATAGAAGTTCTACTCATTCATTAATATTGCGTAATGCATGGTTAGATCTTAAAAGAGGACTATACATATTATATGTTTCAGTTTATTGATAAAATTATATTAATAAATTAATAAAATAAAGATTAATTATTAATATAAATAATTAATTAAAAAGGGTCCAAGTATAAAGTTTATAAATGTTATATTAAAAAAATATAAATAAAACAATGTGTTATGTTAAAAATATATATAAATAATGTTCTAATGGGACGTATATATCCAAACGTGATGGTCATATTAAAATAATTTAATATGAACCTAAGGCATTTAAATTAAACTAAACCCTAGACATAAGATAAATACACGTGTAAAGAATTATGACTCACGTTCATAAAGGAAAAACTGTCACTATGATCGAAAACGATGGGATCATTGGTGAAGAGGGTGGTCACCACCAAGGGAAAGCTACATATAGAGGTAGACAAAGTTTTTAGAAGGAGGCTGAAATGAAAAAAACTAGGAGGAAGAATTTGGAAGGCAAGGGAATCAGCCATTGGAAGAGCTTGAGCGTTCTGAGGTTCTGGGCACGGGGGAATAGTGAGCTTCTGTTAAGAAGCTTACTGGATTGAGCACCCAGGCTCTGTTAAGTCTGGCTAAGTGGATTTGGTCTCTCGGTAACTGTAGCAGCATAGCCGGAGGCATCTTCAACTACAACAGTTCAGGTAGGTACCTCAACAGTCCCGTTAATTGATTTTGTCATGTCCAATGAAAATGTTACAGGTTCATGCTTTAAATTTCTTACTGTTTTCTGTACATCTGTTTATCGGTTCTTACATACATCTCATTTTAGATAACCCTCCTACTACTTTGACAAAGATAAACCAGTTGACTAGTCTGGTTAAAAAAATTTGGATGAAGCCAATAATTTGCACACTATGGAATTTGAATTCACACCTGAGTTGGGTTCTCTTGATTCATCTTTGAAGAAGAAGAAGAGTTTCCTTAGCTCTGTAAAGAAAAGAAGAAGCAGTAGAAAAAACAATGGTTTGGAAATTGATTTGAATTTTTATCCATCAGAATATGAACCATTTGAGTTTTAATACCTCAATAAGAGAGAATGTCCTCGATAAAATAATGCCCTATCTATGGTTCTAAGTTAGTTTCATGTGTTGAATAGAGTCATCGTTTTAGATTTAAGTATTTAGTCATCACCATTATTTAACATATGGTATGATTATTTTTATAGCAATGCAACAATCCACAACCATGGCGATAACCCAAGACCAAAGGGAGATGCATCATCTTCTACCACGATTGATCATCCATGAAAGGGCTTCAACTCTAGTGGGAATCAATGAGCTATGAACAAACAATAGGTAAGTACTTTGGAGAGATTGTATGCATGTACTTTCTAAAGTGATGGACCAATTAAATTCATAGTAACTTGGATGGAATTCTTTCATTTATTTGGTTTGAGTGGTAAAATATTCTTAATATTCCTTATTCTTCCATGTGCAATTTGCATGTGCCTCACATTTCTTGGGTTGGTAATGGATATGGAAAGACCTTCCTTGCTAAATTATTGAATTTGTTTTAGGACTATTGCAACATGTTTTTTCATCCCTAGTATGATTTTTTTTCTTTTGCATGGATTTCTAATTATTTTAAGAAACCATTGATGTTTTTTACTCCTTAAGTGGGCTAAATTTTATAAATACAAATTTGAAATTTCACTTGCTACAACCAAAACCTAAACCCATATTTTCCCTTAGTAATTTGGTCACTCCTTTCACTCATACCTTGTTGAACTTAGATTGTCGCAAGGATTCCCCCCTTGAGCTAAATGGAAGATAGCCTAAAGAGATACTTAAAGCTTACTAGGAGGTGGTTCAATGGTTAGGTGGCGATATTTGGTCCCACAGGTCTTGTGGTCCAATGCCAAGTAATACTATGTATGCCTGATAACTCATTTACATACATTTTTTTGGGTAGGCTCAATTGTCATGTATAAAAATTAGTTTATGCATACATCTGACCTCTTTAATTCCTGCTCACATGAATGATAAGAGAAAAGGGGCTTATGGTTCGATGTACATGTGTAGTCTCTGATTGCGCTCAAGTAGGAGAGTCATGCCTTCAAAAGCCCAGGTTTCACCTTAAAATGAGATACCTTATTCAAAGATGAATTTTAATATGAAAACTGTGTGCACTTGTGTCATCCCTAATATCACTTGAATTCCTTTGTAAGATTAAGATTATCAAAACTTGTGTGATTGATTATACTTTGACAAATTTTCTTATTTAATCTATGATTCTCTGTGTGCTCTTATTTGCAGTTCTATTGTGGGTCTTGTATTTTGACAAGTACAAATAGTATAGGTAAAGGTGCAATGTTAGCATGACTCATAGAGCCCTCCTTTCCTATAACTAACTTGTCCAGAGTTGAGTACAACATACAAGGAAAACATAATTACAAACAACTTTAAACATATTGAAGAAATCCAAATGCCTTAGTCACCAACAAACTCATGCTTAACCATGCCATTGAGCAAGTATTATTTATGGAATTTCCATCTCAAACTGTACAACAATTTTAAATACTAACTTTGGTCTACATGCGAATTAATTAATTTCTTTCAAAAATAAATAAATTTAGAGGTATGTTGCAAGGGGGTATGTTACCATTTAGATTATTTTTAAAAATGTTTGAAGCATATTTTGATATCTTTAACTTGTTATGCTCAAAATAAAATACTCCTAATTACACTTATGTTTTGTGTTTGCCATATGCAGCTAGACCAACTTCAACACTTACTTCTAACCTTTATACAAGTTATTGATTTCAATGTGCTTCCTCGTGTTCTATTCGCTGATGTTAGAAGCCTCAATTACCTCGCATTGTATGATTTGTTGCAACCAACACTGTGAACAGAAATATCTTGCCATTAATCCTAGTTTTGAAAAAAAACCCACACCTCAAGGGTCATGAATTGCAAGGGGGAGCAACATGTGATTCAATATGTTGATGGAAGCAAGCAGGATGTAGGGAAAGTTTTGTGGAGATGTCATTTTGTAAAAAAGGATAAATTTCAGCCTCACAAACATATTTTCCATGTTCAATTGTAATCCAAGTTCCATGGTTATCTCTTTTTCCTTATCATGTGAATGGTCACGTGAGGGGGTATGGTTCTAATTGGATCTTGGTTTTACTTAATATCAATCTATTTCATTTGTATTAATCACTTGTTGCATTTTATTATTTGTTGCTTTAATTTTAACCATGATTCTTGTAATGTTGATGAATGTATGATAAGTATTTATTATATAGGAACATCGTTTATATGGCATGCAAAAGTTGATATAATTGTTTCTGCATTTAGGATTTAGAACAAAGAAATATATAAAGAATATTATTTTTTGCCTAACATCAATGCCTTGAAAACTGAGGATGGAAACCCTACTTAAAGGGTAGAAAAAGGTTAAAATGTTTAGTATTGTCTTGTAAGAACGAAGGCATTTAGGCCTATAGATGGTATTCTAGAAAAGAACATCATTTTCTTAGGCATCACAACTTCCATCACATTGAATATGAAGGTAATCATTGCTATAATTGGATGTGGATCCATCAATCTTACATGAAGCCCTCTAAAAAACATGATAGTTGAAACTTAGAGATGTTTCTTCGCTTTTCATAGTGTCCATGTAAAAATAACCCTCATACACAATGACACACAAATGTTGACTATCTTTGTGCACATGTGAGAGGCTATTCCACACATAATATGATACTTTTGACTCTTTTGCAGTCATTATTGTACTTAGCATCTTGTGGTTATTTTTTTAGCATGCTATTTACTGAGTTCTACTTCATTTGTGACTCTCTTGAGATATTTTCCATTGTTGATTTTATTTTACATGCAATGTGTTTGACATTGATCTTGAGAATCTGAGATTGGTTCTGTATAAATCACACAGATACACGATTGGTGTGTGTTGGGATATAATGTGGGCTTTAAACAAAAATGGGAGTTCAGTTCACATTTTTCTATATTAATATTTAAATGTGAGAATTTGCTGTAAAATTTTGAAGTTAGATACTCATGTCACTAGACCTGATACTACGTTTTGAAAAATCATCTACAAAATAAATACAATATATAGATATATGATTTATATAATGTGAAGTATTTTTCTTGTGCTCAGTTATTGAGTGCAAACTTCTCGCAGTAATGTTATTGTTTGTGACATCCTCTTATGTGCAACATTATGCTTGGAACATCTTTAAACTTTGGGATTGTGATGGAGAACCAACTGGTTCTTGTAGTCCCGAAAATAAGTATGATGGGCACTCATGATGAAAGAAGCTCAAAACAGAAAAGGAGAATGTTAAATGTGTCAATTTGATGTGAGGATCCTATGATCATAGATAACATATCTTGTGGTGAACTTCATGAAGATTTATTAGCAAGGGTTCTTCCACGATTGCCTATGTCTAGCTTCTTCTGTTTTCGTTCAGTGTGAAAAGGATGGAATTCAATGACATATTCTCCAAGTTTTTTGAATTCTTGTTCAAAATTTCCATTCTACTATCCATGGTTCTACATGGTGGATTCCAAGTTTGATCAGGGCATTGTATATGACACAAAGGTCAAAAAATGACACCATATCAATCTCCCCTCTTGTCTGAGCAAAACTATGAAGTGAAAACCAATGTCAACAACAGGAGGAATTATTTGTTTTGGGTCATCTCTTGGCAATTCCATTGTGTGAAACCCTCTCACTGGAAAGTGTTGCAGATTATCATATCTAAAGATTACTTAGATCATACATGCTATCACTATGGTTTCATCTAAACTTCATATAAGGCAATACTCATATATGGTGATTTTCCTATTTTTTTTATGAAGGTATATGATTCATCAAAAAATTACTGGAGTCAACCATCTATAAGTTGTAACATAAAGGAGAGAAGGTATGAAAAATGCTATTTGAAACAAAATTTGGCAATGATGATGGAACTGTGTATTTTTTGAACAAAGGAGGTAATGTAGTTGCTTCAGATTTCTGTAAGATTCCTTCAAAGGAGTATTCTTCCATCTTGACATCAAGATATGGTGGTGAAGAGATAATATATTTTTTGAACAAAGGGGGAAAGGTAGTGGCTTGTAATACTCACAAAGGCTTGTGGCATGAATACCCCCTTCTTTTATCCTCACCACTTGAGTATTATCTAGACATTGTGAATTGTGGGGAATGTATGTTCGTGGTACTCCTCCTGGAATGAAAATCAGACCTGCAAAGTTGAAGCTGCAAAATATAAAGTAACAAGACTCTAACTAGAGGACATGATGACTAGACAATACCTAGAGTATTGGGTAGTAGCAATCCTTGTTGAAGCTGAGACAAAGCCAGAGACAGGTTGAGATTTACAAAGATAAAGTCTATGGTTTGTAGGTAGTCAATAAGAGGTCCATGTTCAGTATTGATTTCAAATTTAACATAATGGTCTTAGAAGATTATAGATAGTTGTCCCTTTTTTCCTAAAAAAATAGGTTTCATTTTGAATTTTTTCTTCTGAAAATTCAATCTGTTTATCAAAGACTGACAAGTATATGAAAAATATCCTTCCAAACTCCCCTTTATGTGTATTTTGGAGTTTCCTTATATGCACGATGAAGTTTTTTCTTGCGATAAAAGCATTAGAATGGCTTCAACCTTCCACATGATATGGAATATTCTTAGTTGGACACATTAATTTTATGTAGATTGAAGTCATTTTCTTTAAATTAAATTTGTAAATGTCCACATTTTAGGTCCTCACATAGGCAGTAAAGATTGACAAAAAGAACTTCATTGAAATTAAATTTCCAAACAAATTTTGGAATTTTCATATGCTAGGATATTCTGAAAATAAATTTGATACATATGACCTTTGTGGGGGGTCTTGACAACCAAGGATTGAAGGGATTCGTAAGTGATGACATAGAAAATTTGCAATAGCTATAGGTCATGTATGTTCTTTGTCTCCCTTTGTTAAAACTTCCTACTCAAAGGAAAACCTTTTGAATGAAAATCTCATAACTTATGGTTACCATTTTCTTCATCTTTTTATGCATCTGTATTTTATAATTATTACCTTCTCCAATCTCTTTGTTGCTTGGATGAATTTTCTTGATTGTGTCGCTATTTTTTTCTCTATGCTTATAATAGGTAGTGCTTGGCATATTTGACTGAGTTGTCTATAAGCATGTAATGAAACATAATTCAAGGCAATAAAATTATAAACAAATTGTAGAAGTTCCAGTGTGGCAATACTGAAGGACATGCCCATATACATATTCACCTATGTCTTGTAGTTTGTTTTCTCCTATTATTCAACAAACGAAGGAATGACACATCTTTGCAGATTTGATGACGGTTGCTTATAATATTTAAATTGATATACACATATTTATGCAATTGTGTTTTGCATCCAAGAATGCTATATGGAAGAGAAACTTTGTAGGAGAAATTTAAACCTTTGAATTTTATCATGTCAAATTATATTATTATGATCAATTGATGCTCTTGTATCTAGAAATGTGTGTATCGACACTATACAAGGGCTTATTCTGTTTTCACTTGAGCCACTTCAAAACCTAGAGTATTCGTGAGGACTTTAATATTACCATCACCTTTCCGTGTTATTTATCGTACATAGTTGGATAATTAGCACATTAATATTGTTAAATGAAAAATTTGTGGGGTACTGCCACACTATTTATGAACTGATTCTACCTTTTCCTAGGGTGTGGCCTTTAATGGTTGGAGCTTTAATTTAGTTTCACGTTATTTACTATTTTGAAATATCAGATCAATTGTCAATGGATATGATTTCTTGCACATAATATTTCTTTTGTTATTATAGGAGCATACATTTTGTACATAGAACAATAGTAGGTCTAGTTAACCACTACATTAATTTATCTTTGAATTATCAAATAAGAAGATGTACCAAAAAAACTAGCTTTAAACTCCCAGATAATAACTTAGATGAATTTACAACCCATATTTATCATATATGTTAGGGTTTCAAGATGATCCCATGGTAGTTGAGTGGAGTGATGGTGTTTAGAAACACCTTCAAACAATAAAGCACATCTTCATAAGAAGATCCCAGAGAACACAGTGCGTTATGTGTTTGCAGTGTGCCCAAATGAGGTTGAATCCTCACCAATAAATACGTTTTGGATTTACCCCTAAGACCCCAAATGAGGGGACCTAACCATAAATGAAGCAGACCCAAAGGTCATGTTAGCCCTCAAGGTTAACAATTGCAATTTTCATCATAAATTTCGATGATCTTCGTGATGTTTCTTGTATATATGTTTAAGATGGTGTATAATATCTTATGTTGTTGGTTGGTTGATGATTATTTCTCCATACTCGTTATTACTAGTAACATACTCATTGATGTTACATTTCATAATGCATGGATTAACTCACAATGTTGATGCACATTTGTTAGCAAGTAAGGTGTATTATACATATTTGAATGATGTTGCTAATGGAACTATTTTGGCATGTACATTGGAGGAGTATTTGTCTATCAGATCAACAAAATATACAGCTTGTCTATAGAAGCAACATTGGAGCTTATATAAACCATATAAAATCAACACCTTTTTCCAGCTCCATTTATGGAAAAAATTGACAAACTATTTCCTTTAGAACAGTGTGACAGCTACAAAAAATTTAGCAAGATAATTTGACTTGCAGAAAAACTTTGTATCTTTAAATCCCAACTGTTTTAAAGAAAAGGAGTTGTTATGTTTAGGAGAACTGTGACAAAGTCCATATGAAGTTTAGCAATAATTCCAGAGAGGGATATATATCTCTAGTTTGAAATAACCCTTTAAATGTTTTTGTTCTAGTAACAAATGATTTAGGGTCATAGTAATAAGTTGTCTGCAAACCTCCATCAAGACCACCATTGTCTTCAACATTTCCATGTCTACCCAAAGGTTCATAGCATGTGAAGTTTGAAATATGTAGCAGCTTTTACTGGTGTTATATGTACGTAGCAGTAATTTGAATATGATGTTGGGCATAAAAACCCAAAAACATATGATGTTGGGAATATTACAAATAATTAATCATTCTGCGTAAATTCAGTACAGGTTTCAAGGTAATGGGCAATGGGACATAATCTACAATTTTTCTTTCGATTATTGAAAAAAAACAAGTATCAACAAGTAACAAGACTTGTGTCAGAAGCCCTTTTGTTAATCAGTCTACTCACTCATTAGTAGAAAATCCAAAATTGTTTTATTGACATTTTGAGACAAATACAAATTAAATAATGGTTTTGCTTAAAAAATATTTCATAAGATTTCAACCAAAAATCTAAAATATAAAACTCAGTTTGACAACACCATAATGTTTTAATGGAAATCACAAGACCATGAACCAAATACTTTTCTCAAAATGCATTTGTCCATATACATGGAATATATTACATTTGTCCATAAGTTTTTCGCCCATACAAAAACCGTAATTGTTGCAAGTTGGGGAAAAATAATACATTAACAGGTTCTTCTTTAGTGAAATAACCATGCCATGATAGACCCAAGAAAAATGATAACAACAACCCATTCACATAATGGGGACCTATCTTGATGTTGATCAATGATTTTTATTGCAGTGGATGGTGATCCTATGTCATATTTGACATCTACATCTGCACTTAACAATGCTCTCAACATTATATCACTAGACATCCTTTGAATATCTGCAAAGTAATCGATGGTAAAAGATTGAAATTGGCAACCCCAATTTATTGCTTCCTTATAAAGGGGTTTTAAATTGTCCTTCTGAACCTGACATTTGCCTTTCATTTGATTACATATTAGCTCTGAGTTGGTGAAGACTTCAATGTCATTGACATCATGTTTTTTTGCCTCTTTTAGCCCTTCAACAAGAATAATGTCATATGCTTCATTGTTTGTCATCCTTCTAGGAACTTCTCTCTTTTTATGAGGCACATGATTTGTTGTCATATTGTGAAGTAAAATTTCACAATTTATTGACCTGGATTTGGAAAGCATGACACTTGAATGCATAAAATCCACTTTTGCACCATCTTTTACACTTAGAAGACCTGGAAAATAAGATAATAGTAAATTCATATTGGACAAGTAGGCAATTATCTATTTCTTAATACTCAACACATTTTTCACTAATATATAACTGAAAAAATTAGTTATCTATTCCTAATCTATTCCACTAATTGCTAATTAATTGAACAATCATGAACCATTCCATTCTACTTTCCTTTTATGCCTTTCAAATCTCACCTGAATTTGATGGTGTTTCATATGGAACATTCATTCAATTTTTTTTACCTCTTTGTATATTAGTAGCCATAAATGCCAACAAAATTATGAATCTAAATTAAACAACAAGGGCCAAAGACATAAAAAAATCAGAATATTCATGCTTGACATGGTGCCAATTAGCATTATGGGTCTATTTATATATGTGTGATTATGAGTTTGTAGCTTTATCACAGTTCATGTCTCCTCGTCTTGTCAGGAAATTTCATTCATTTAGTATATTTGGCTAGGAAGGTGGTCCCTGCCAATTTTGTCTTGAGGTTGTGCTTGTTGTCTCAAGTCACCGCCCATCATGGAGTGGCAAGCAAATTTTCAGGGGAGAAGTTGTGAGGAATTGGGAACTTGGAAGAAAATAGTTGTATGTTATAAGTTATAACCCATGTAAAAGGTGTGAGTTTTTCTAAATTTCATTTCTAACTTGGGTTGGCATTAAAATGAAATTTTCCTGCTTGGGGTAAATTAAACTCAGATTGACAGAGTTTTACCAAGGTTGAGTAAGTTACACTCAAAAATAATTATGGGAGTCACAATTAATCATGAACTAACTTGGATTGACTGAGTTTGACTTCATTTGATTGATTCAAACTTGTGTGTGAAAAAGGGGTTTCTTTTAGCAACCTAAGCATTGAAGCAACTATTTTGTTATGCATGGTCTAAAAAGAAAGTATTGTTTCATCTTTCTCCTTGCACATGCAAGTGCATGAAAGGGGGAGAGGGATATGGCGATGGAGAGAAAGAGGGTGATCGAGAGGGAAAGGATATAACTTCATTATTATCAAATGTATAGTCTTTAATGTACTGCTATCTAGGTCTAAAACTACCTAAAGTGAGTTTGCCTCATTTTTGCCATGAAACTAAAGACTAAAGTTTATGACAAGATTGAGGTATCTTATTGTAAAAGATACTCATTAACCATTCCATCCTGGGAATGGTGTGACAAGCAGTCCAAGATGTTGAACAATACATTATGAGGAAAGTATAAAAAGTATAATAGTTATTTGATCGGAATGATAATTTAGAGAGACATTCATCTGGGCAGTCTATGATCACTCAATTCATCAATGTAACTAGAATGTGGTAATAATTAGAATGGGAAAAGTTATGATGATGATACGAACTTAAACAAGAATGCAACAACTTACAAATATAATAAAAAACACAGAGATGCATCAAAAAAACACTTCATTTCATTAATAGAAAAATATTGAACTATGCTTACAAACATAATGGAAATAAGATAGCTCGGGCGATGGTAGCTTATCTCTGAGAAGATATGTGGCGGATACATGCCTCTGAACTGTGTTACAATGAGGCTCAAGGTCCTTATTGAAAAACATGAGAAAACCCTAAAAAACCAAAACCCTAACCCCAAGAGATGTAACACCAAGTGTTTGCGGGCCCCGTTGGGGTTAGTTGGGCAACCAACTTCCCGAGGTCGTAACTTGGTCATATTATCTGCGTTTTGCGCGTACGATACCTTGCTGGAAAGGTCTCTCTGAGTACTATAGGTTTCACCACAAGACCATGCCTACAACTACGAGCCTACCGTGGACCCAAAAAACACCGTTTAGGGGGTCAAAACTGCTCTGGAAGTTCACGACTCAAAAAACTGCTAAAAATAGTAAATGTTGAAGTGAACAAGGAAATAGATGAAATTGACTGGGGGGTCTAGGTGGATAGGTGGGTGGCCACCAATATTCACCTAGATCATTCCTTCCCCCTTAGGAAGCAATGGTCCCCATTGCATGTAGAGCCTCCATGAGGTGAGGAAATTTATGTTGAACTTGGTCCTTGGTGAATCACTTACCTTGGTAGAGGAGTTGGCCTGCTTTGAAAACTCGATCTAGTTGTATCCTATGTTAGCGAGTGTTCTTGATCTGTGTGTTGATGATCTGATAAGTTGTGGCTTGTTCCATGTAGTCCGGGTTGAGCTCTATTGGTGTGAGCTGTTTAGCAATGTCAGATGTGTCCAATAATGGTGGAAATTATGGCCGAAGGCGATCTACATTAAACAATAGGTACAGACCAAGGAACAGTGGGATGCTAAGCTTGAAGGAATTGTCACCGACGGCCTTGGTGATGGTGTATGGCCCATATTGGAGTGGGTGAAGCTTGCGGTGGAGTCCAGCAAGGCGCTCCTTCTCCAAATGTAGCCAAACTTTGTCACCCACCTGGAACTTGTGTGGCACTTGATGTTGATCACGACATTACTTGTACTTAGCATTGGCTCTATTGAATATATCATGGACCTGCTGGCAAATGTGTTGAATGCGCTCAATGAAGCTGTTATCCCTTTCAACTTCAGACTGAACGTGAGTCGAATCTACCTAAGCGGCTGCAAATGGTATGGCCGCATCAATGGGCATAATGGTTGGAAACCCAACCCTAATTGAAAGGGGCTATTGCCTGTTAAGCTTTGGAGAGCTTTATTGTAGTTTTGTTGGACATAGAGGAGACTTTCATCCCTTGTGCATGGATTCTTCAAGTTGTACATGCGCAAAATGTGTGTGATCATCCTGTTGACAACCTCTATTTGGCCATAAGTTTGGGGATGGAAAGCCATGGACTTAGTAATTTTTGTATCCAGCATCAACCAGGGACTTGACCAAAATGCACTCAGGAATCTGTTGTCCTGATCTGATACCATGGACTGTGGGATCCCAAAGTGTACCCATACTTGCTCAAAGAAGAGCTTAGCAGTGGCCTCTATTGTGATACTCTTCTTGCAGGCCGCCATGATGGCCATCTTAGAGAATCTGTCAACGACCATGATAATGCAATCGTTTTCGTGCTGAGTAGAAGGAAGGCCTGACATGTAATCCATGGAGACAGATTCCCAAGGCCAGATAGGAGTAGGTAGAGGAGTATACAAGCATTTCTTCTTGATGGTTGATTTGGAAATGGCATAGGCGGTGCAGGATCTAATGTACTTCCCAACATACTGATGAAGTTTCAGCCAATAAAATATTTCTGCAATACTGCCATTGTTTTCTTTACTCTAAAATGTCCAGTGACCCAACTGCAGTGCGCATCCCAAATCATCTTGGCACGCTCACTTGAAGGAACACATATGTGTCCCAAGTGGCATAACATTTCATACTGAAGGTGAAAATTTGGAGCTTGCTTCCCTTCCAGGAGTGGATGGTATATGCGGTCAAATCCTGGATCGCTCTTGTAAAGATGTGGCCACCCTGATGTCTCGTGTCCACAGGAGTTGAGCATAGTGATCAGTGCCATGACTGGTGGTCAGCTAAGGCAATCACCAACATTATTGGTGTTTCCCTTCTTATACTTAATGTTCAAATGGAACTGTTGCAAATAGGTGGACCATTTCTAATGGCGATCATTCTACAACTTCCCTTGAGTCTATATGAACTATAGAGGTCAGTGGTCTGTGTGGATCATTGTTTCCTTCCCCAGAATGTAATGCTTCCATTGACGGTAGGCCTGCACAATGGAATACATTTCTTTGTCGTAAGTGGGGTACCTTCGGACTATGTCTGAAAGTGTCTCACTATGGTAAGCCACTGGATGTCCATGGTGAGTAAGAACCACACCAATAGCATAGTCGGAGGCATCTGTCTCAATCTCAAATGGTTGTTGCAGGTCTGGTAATGTGAGCACTGGTGTAGAGTAGAGGTGATTCTTCAACTCAGAGAATGATTTTTGTTGGGTTTCCAACCACAAAAACTTTTCTTTCGCTCCACCCTTGGTGACTTGACTTAAAGGCCAAGTGATATTAGAGAACCTCAACACGAACCTACAATAGAAATTGGCAAGACCCAAAAAGTTGCGGAGATCTGTTAGAGTTGTTGGGGCTGGCCAATCCCGAATGAGTTGTATCTTGGATGGTTCCACATGTACACCCTTCTCATCAATGATGTACCCCAAATATTGAACCTGGGTCAGGCCAAAGGTGCATTTCTTCAAGTTACCACACAACTTGTGTTGGAATAGGGTTTGAAGGACATGTCGAATATGGTGGAGGTGCTCTTCCCAACTCTTGCTGAAGGTCAATATGTCATCCAAATACACCACCATGAATGCATTGGTGAAGGGTTTGTTGAAAATAGCAACAAGAAATGATAAAAATAGAATCCACAATATTCCAATTTTAATTTGTCCTTGAATTAAAATTGTGAATTAAATTCAAATTTAGTCTCACCAGCTGCTTGGAATTAATTAATTAATTGATTATGGATTAATTAGTTGGAGAAATTCAAGTTAGAAGTCTTTTTGTAGTCATGCAAGAGTTATCCCTTAAATTAAGGAGATAAGATTGAGTTATATTTGAATTGTAATTAGTTAACTCAGTTGACTAAGTTAAGTCCAGGTAAATTAGTTACAAACTATTTGAGGAACTAATTGTGAGTTATTAGTCAATTGATGCATGCATGCACTCAACCAGTGTACTCCAGATAACTGAATATTCCCTCATCAGAAACTCATGCATGTCTGTTCTGAGAAAGACCCAGTTGAGCTAAATGTCAAGGAAAGTGTACTATTAGTTGCATGTTTTATCCTATAAAGGAAACTCATGCATGCAGTCAAGGTAAAATCTCCTTCAAGATTGCACAGTTATTTCAGAGGTCAGAGCAGTGTGTGAGGGATTATTACACACAGGTGGCAGCTTGAGGACCCAAGAGAAACTGCGCAAGGAAATAGGAGGCTTGGAGGATTGAAGGAAGGCACATGTGTTGTCTATTCTATCTATGAGCAACAACGAGGGATTGTACTGAGAGACATATAGCTTGAGAGCTAAAGCTTTATGTAATCTTGAGATATTTCCATTTGTATGATAATACAGATAGCGGGGTTTTTAGCTAAGGCTTTCCCCAGAGTATTCTTCTGTGTTTCATTTGTGATTGAATCTTCTTCTCTGTTATATGTGTTCTATTTGATCTTGCTCAAAATCGATTAAGCTTCCGCAAGTTTGATTGTAGAAGTAGATTAAGTATTTTGCTTTAGTACATCACATAATTAATTTTAATCTACAGTGAAATTTCTGCAAGGTTGCAAGATGTCGTCCATCGGCCTCATGAAGGTTGCAAGGGCGTTTGTCAATCCAAACGTCATGAACAACAATTCAAAAAGGCCTTCCTTGGATTTGAAGATAGTCTTCCACATATCAGAGGGTTCGATGGGCACCTGGTGATAACCTGACTTCAAGTCAATCTTGCTCAAACATTTGGCCCCCTTGAGCTGGTCCAGAAGGTCATCAAACCGCGGGATTTGGTACCTATCCCTGACAGTGATCTTGTTCAATGCCCGATAGTCAATACATAGCCTTTGGGTCCCATCCTCATTCTGTGCCAATACAATCGGGCTCCCACAAGATGATGAGCTTGGATTGATGTTCCCTTTCTGCAATAGTTCCTGAATCTTCCTCTTGATCTCATCGTTCTCTAGAGAAAAGCGTCGATAGATCTGCCCATTGGGCAGCGGCGTGCCTGGGGTCAGATTGATGGAGTGCTTGACCTTACATTGCAGAGGTACCCCTATGGGTGAGGCGAAATATCCCTGTACTCCTCCACGACCTTGTCCATCTGTTGTTGTTGTGCAGAGGAACCTTGCCTGAAAGCCGTGGCCACAACCTTCTTCTTGCCCTGGGGATGAATCGTAAGGAATTATTTTCCCTGGTATGGGAAATGATCTTGCTACATTGCTTTGCAGTGATCAAAGAGCTGGCAGTAGGTAGGGCTACCTCCAGTATCCTGTACAACGTATTAGCCAAAGTAATAATCACAGAGCGAGGTCTAGACTGATATACAACATGTCGCTTCCACAAGTATGGTTGTCTTAAAAATACATCACAAAATTCAAGAGGAGCAACGTCACTCAATACCTCATCCGTGAAGGGTTTAATGTTATAGGGAAGGCGACACTGTTGGCTGACACAAAGATCTCTTCCTTGGTGAAGCCACCCAATGGCGTACAATTATGGATGTGCTATAGTATTTAGGTCCAGATGCTTCACGACCTCTATTTAAATGAGGTTCTTTTGGCTTCTAATATCGACAATGAACTGCAATGAATAACCCTTCACCCACATCTGTGAGTGGAAGAGGGATTCCCCCTCCTCTAGATCTTCAGGCTCAATCTTATGGATCTTGGTTGTGGCCACAGTGGCATTGGGCTCTGCATCAATTATCTTCTTCCCTTTGTCAGGTCCCTTATTAGGTTTTGATTCAGAGTCTGAACCTGTGTCTGATTTGAAAGCCTTCATGTCGGCCACCAGTGACTGCTTGGCCCGACACTCACTTGTATTGTGAGTGGAGCTCTTATGGAACTCACACCATTTTCCCGTGTCCTTCTTTGTCTTCAGGGTTTTGTTATTTGATTGTGGCTTCGGTGGGTTGTCCGGGGTAGTGTCGGCTTGGCTTGGTCCTTTTTTCTATGGTTTGGGGGTGCCTTTTCCTTTCATTGGATTCATAGATTCAAAGTCCCACTTCTTCTGTTTAAACTTTTTCCCAATATTGACAATGTACTGGTACCCCATGTCGAGCGAGGAAATGTCTAGGAACTCCATCTTGTCCTAGATGCACCTATGTAGATAGCCGTGGTACTTGTGCACCAAATGCCACTCAGTATCCTTGATACCAAACTTCATGCAAAGGGTATGTAAAGTATTTGTGAACTCTGGCACATCTTGGTCCCTTACCTGCCGTAGCATGGTCCACTTTGTGTATTTGTCTTCACAGCTCCCGACAGGGTAATATTGTTCCTTGATGGCATCTCGGAAATAATTCCAAGTGGGTTCAGTTGAAAACAGTGAGGGTTCACTTTCATCCTTTTCTTCACAGTAGGTTTCCTACTAATCCTTGACGTGTGGGGCAACTTTAAGAAGTGCAAAAGAAATATTTTCCCAATTAGAAAAGTCATGAATTGAAAAATATCCTTCCAATAAATTTAACCATTTATTTACGGCGTCTGCATCTATCAGACCTTCGAATATGGGAATATCAAAGTCAACTTGTACCTTAAAAGGAGTGGCGCCTCCAGAGTGGCTGTTGAATGAAGATGCATTGCTTGTGGGTAGTCGTCGAAGGATCTGGGAAACGTTATCCATCATTGTGTCCCTCTGTCGCTCGAGGGCTTCCTCACATTTTGAAAGGATCTCCTACCCCCTCATCTTTCTTTTCTTTCGCCATGGGAGGTATTTAGGTTTTGCGAGGTTGATATTGCAATGGTTCAACCAGATGAAGCTCTAACTCCTTATACCTTGACCTCATTAGGGACATGCAAAGAAGAACAAAGAAAGAGTAGAATTCTCTAATACCACTGATCTAAACTTAAACAAGAACACAATAACTTATAGATATAATCATAAACACAAAGATGCGACATAAAAACACTTCATTTCATTAGTGGAAAAATATTGAACTATGCTTACAAACAGAATGGAAATAAGATAGCTCGGGCGATGGTAGCTTATCTCTGAGAAGAGATGTGGCGGCTACATTTCTCTGAACTGTGTTACAATGAGGCTCAAGGGCCTATTTATTATTTGAAAACAGGAGAAAACCCTAAACAACCAAAACCCTAACCCTAGGAAATGTAACACAAAGAGTTTGTGGGCCCTGTTGGGGTTAGTTGTGCAACCAACTTCCTGGGGTCGTAACTTGGTCATATTATCTATGTTTGGCGTATATGATACCTTGTTTGGAAAGGTCTCTCTAAGTACTACAAGTTTCACCGCAAGGCCATGCCTACATCTACAGGCCTATTGCGGACCCAAAAACAAATGCTGTTTAGGGGGTCAAAACTACTTCAGAAGTTCAGGACCCATAAAACTGCTAAAAATAGTAAGGGTTGAAATGAACAAGGAAACAGATGAAATTGATTGTGGGGTCTAGGTGGAATAGGCGGGTGGCCATCAATATCCACCTAGATCATATGAGTGAACAACTCTATCGTATAAAGTTTGATGACTGACGTCATATATAGAACTGATATATGCCAACACGCCAATGGTAATTGACATCTATGTCTAATGAATCATCTTTCATGTGGCATATGGTTATCAAATTTATGAAAAGGATGTATCTTAGTCATTTATCAATTCAACGATTGCTGAAGGGGATGTAGTGTTACCATTAACATCAATGATATTTGGACATTTGGCTATACCCTTTTTTGGGTTTTAGCTTGCTGCGATTTTTGATGCATGACTCAGATAAAATAAAAGGATTTCTTAAGCTAGAGGTTAGTAGTATAACTATTGGAAAAATATGAATATATTTGTCATCTTTTTGAGAATTTAAAAATATAATAATTGAGACTATAGCAAACACATAAATACAATAGTTATTATTGACATGTTATTCCTATTTTTTTTTTTTGGAGTAGTATGATTCAGATTATCCACAGTATTGTGTTTATTCTATCGATGTTTCAAACCCCAAAGAGGGTCCATCATTAGGACTAAGATAGAATATGAATGATAGTTCCTTGAGAGAAGAATCTTTGACCATAGTATAAATAAACAAACCTAGATTTTGATTGTTTCAGAAATTGCAGGTCGGCAGTTCTCCTCTCAATTTTAATCCTTAAGATTTCGAGAAAACAGATCTCCTTCCATGTATCCCCTCCGTACAGGGAAGTTATGTTAGATTTCAAGAGTTGTGGTAGTTCTTTTTGGAGTAGTATGATCCAGATTATACACAGTATTGTGTTTATTCTGTCGATGTTTCAAACACCAAAGAGGGTCCATCATCAGGACTAAGATAGAATATGAATGATAGTTCCTTGAGAGAAGAATCTTTGACCATAGTATAAATAAACAAACCTAGATTTTGATTGTTTCAGAAATTGCAGATCGGCAGTTCTCCTCTCAATTTTAATCCTTAAGATTTCGAGAAAACAGATCTCCTTCCATATATTCCCTCCGTACAAGGAAGTTATGTTAGATTTCAAGCTGCTGTGGTAGTTCTTTTTTGGAGTAGTATGATCCGGATTATCCACAGTATTCCTATCTAACAAAAATAAACACGAGACCCCAAATCCGAAAGGGTTTCACCATCTTGAAGGGATGTTTGTATGAAATGTTTTCCAAATTCGACCTTTGTAGTATTTTACTATCTACATGTATAACACTTACAACCATGATTGTGTATGGTTGATAGCGTCTCAAGACATGAGATGAGTGGACAGGCCAAGGTGAAGGTGATATTGAACTTGTGATTCCCTTATGGCGGTTGCTCTTGATTGTTTTGAGTATATATATAATTCCCATAACTCCATGGGTGATTTTCCCATATGTCAGTGAGAAATAAAGTCTGGTTTGATTTCTTAAAAGTGAATACCTTGGAATCTACCCCATATGAAATGTAAGGGATGGAATTGTACATAAGGGATTATGTTTTGTGCTTTGAGATTCCTTGTGTGGATCTAGGCAATGAGTTGACATTAGGTGTGCAATTGTTTGAGATGTTTTCTTAATCCATTCAGTGTCTAACCGGTTGTAACTTGTGAGGCTATATCATGTTTTATTTGTGTTGCAATACAACTACAGACTTTGTTGGGTCTTGTTTAAATTATACCTCTTTTATAAATTCAAATTACTTGGACTTGACAACTACATGGGAAACCAACTCAGAATGGTCAACGCAATGGTTGGTTGAAACTTGTCACGAAACTTGACAATAACCTAGCCTGTTAGAAAACACATAAAACATTTGTGATTTCACAAGGAAAATTATATTTTCCACTTTCATGAAAATTCATAAACCTAGATTGTGCAACATAGAGATAAGTTCATGCAAACACTAAATAACTTCAGTCTACAGGATGGATATAAATATTGTACAAAGAACGTAAAAATTTCAAATAGTTTAAACTTTAAATGCTCCATAGTTTAATACCTATATTGAAAGTAGTTCAAAATTCAGATGTACAAAGTCCAAATGCTATGGATGATCGATCATGGCATAAAATGATAATTGATCAATCACAAAACAAGAAAAGCGATCAAACTCATGGGCTTAAAATTGGGAAGATCCTGTCTCTTCATCTAATCAAGTGACTTCCTCTTCTCAAAAAGTTGGTTCATTTTTATTCATAATCCATTTTAATGTCGAATCATGATCTTGTCTAGATCAATGGCATCAATACTTTGGGTTGCTTCCAATTGTGTGTGATGAAGCCTAAGCCTCCGAATCATTAAGCCTTTTTTAGGGGCAACCTGCAACACTTCTTGCCCTAAATGTACCTGAACATACTCCAATTGCATTTAGGTATATAGGCATTATTCAACATCCAACTTGCAAATTTATGTGGCTCGTGAGTTTGGCCACCAAAATCATACACCAATAATAAAGCTAAATACGACTTACAACTTACGAAAGAGTTGATAGTTGAAAATTTTATAATAAGAAGAAATATTTAAAATTCAAACTAATGGAAAGCTTTCAAAGGTGAACTTGAAGTAAAATCTAGAAGTTTGCTTGTAACAATGTTTTTCTTGACTCGGTACATTTTAAGTGCAATTTACACCTCAACTCTCCTCCTCTTTTATAGTTTTTATTGAATTTACTATTGCGATGCATAGGGGACATCCTCTTAGTGCATTGTAATATACATTCCATCACTTCAACATCGGAAATGAAGGTCTGACTAAAAAAAAAATAGTTTGAAATAGTAACTAGCAGCTAGTTTTAAATAGTTGCCTTTTGGAATCATATATTTCTTAAAAAGGCATGTGTTTTTCCTCCTTACCTCAAAAATGGACCAAATTCAGTTCTTGGCCCTTTCCATGGCCTCATATACATTTTCCATAACAGGTTTTACCCTATTAACCAACCAAGGCACCTTAATTAGTGGCTTTGATATGTGAAATCACCTCAATGAAATTGCTCAGTGCAGGGGAGACATCAATGCCTCTGTTTGTGCAATATGTGTTTCAAATGCTTCAAAGGAGATCAATCGAGATTGTAACGGTAATTTTGGAAGCCATAATAATTTTGAGAGGGGATTATTTTTGAGCTATGACACAAACAACAATTCACAACGAAATTTATCTGGCACATCATTCACCCTTGTTGTGATAGAATGTGATAACAATAGAATAAATGACACAAATGAAAGTGCAAGGAGTTTGGATTCATAGATTGACCACCTTCTCACAACGTTTTCGAATAAAGTTGAGTCCAGTGAGGTGGGTTATGCTACAACCAGTGAGAATGGTAAATACAGTCTGGCTCAATGCTGGAGGGACCTTAATATGAGTTAGTGTAATTAGTGCCTCAACACTATGTACAAAAATTTGACTTTCATTTCAACATAACGAATTTTACATTTCAACAAACTTCGAGTTTTTGTTTTAGTTTTTTGAAACTAAAACCTCGTTAAGGGATAAATATGAAATAAATCCATGATCCTCGAGCTTTTGCGCATGGGAAACTATGTTATAAATCTCGGGGAGGCCAAAGAATAAAAGTTTGATCAGTTGTTAAAAAATGTGTAAGAGATTATAAGTCTTTTTTCTCACAACACACACAAAAGCATAGACTTATTCCTACTTATTCCACATTGCAACGAAGTTTTTGTTTACAAATATTGTTCTAGAATTCCTATCCCCAAGTTATTAACTTATATAATAACTTATTTTGGTTTCCCAAATGAACTTAAGTATGTTAGTCAAATTAAGGTTTCTTGTATAGAGTCTCAACTTGGGGTCATGAACCAAATGTTGATTAATAAGGTGTGAGTTTTGTGCGCATTGTAGAAATACTGCAAATTCTCTACAAATCTCGCTTTAAGACCAGGTAAAAATCTGACTGTAGATTAACCCAATAATGAAATATAACCAAAGCAAAATACTATAACCTACTTCTACTATCAATTTGTGTAAGCTTAAAGATAGAGTTGAATCGAGTTGAACACATATAACCAGAAGAAGAAGAATCAATGCACAATACACATGAAAATACTTTGAAGAAAGCCTCAGCTAAAAAGCCCACTATTTGTATTATCATACAAGGTGGAAATACATAGGAATTATACAAAGCCTTAGTTCTCATAGCTAGCCAGCTCTCAGTACAATCCTCTTGGATGCTCACAGGAAATCAAAGCTTCTCTTAAGCCTTCCTCTCTACCCTCCAAGCTCCTATTTCCTTGCATTGTTCCTAGTGGATGATTCTCACCTCACCAAGTGGAACACTGCTCTAATACACTGTCAGAACTGCGCAATCCTCAAGGAACCTTACCTTTATTGCATGCATGAGTTTCCTTTATAGGAAAACACATGCAACTGATAGTACATTGTCCTTGACATTTAGCTCAACTGGGTCTTTCTAAGAATAGACATGCATGAGTTTCTAATGAGGGAATCTTTAGTTAACTGGAGTACACTAGTTGAGTGCATGCATGCATCAATTGACTGATAACTCACAATTAGTTCCTCAAACAGTTTGGAACTAATTTAACTAGACTT
>APFE030170212.1:19513-41040 GCA_000404065.3 Pinus taeda | reverse complement strand
ATAAATTTTAATATTCTTTACTATTTTATAAAAACAAAATATCATTATTTTTAATATTTTTACTATTTTATAAAAACAAAATATCATTAAGTAAACCTTCAACACTTTCATGGAAATTAATATATAAATTTTCTTTCGTTAAAAAAATTTAATTTTATAATGGTACAAAATTTAAATAAAAATTCTATCTATTATAATTAGGCCAATAAGCCTTTCTATTCATCAACAAGCTTTAACACTTACATTTGCTCACACTTACATTGCTAGTTGCATCAAGTTCCGCTGTGTATTGAACCTGGCCATGTTATACAAAAACTCTGCTTTTTGCTTTTTCCAAATATAGATTGACTTGCCCTCTTTTCACCTCCGAGTTCTGCTGTGCATTGAACCTGGCCCAGTTATGCAAAAACTCTGATGGCCGGCAGGCCCTCAGTGTTACTACATAGAGTTCTGCGTCACTACTGGCAATTGTTCAGAGGCTGATACCAATTCTTTTGATAACCGTTTCGACAATTGAGGTCTTCATAGGGCGATGGCAGATAATTCGAACAATATTAGAGCAACTGAAGGCTTCTGTGACCTTAGTAGCCGAGTCTCCTCACTGGACAGAAAATGATCTCATCAAGGAACTCCTGCCCGACATGCGTTCGAGTCTCAAGCAGGCTAGAGATTTGGCCAAGCAATGCGGCGAGATGTCATACAGCGGGAAGCTTCTGATGCAGAGCGATCTGGACGTGGTGGCCGCTAAACTGAACTTGCATTTGCATGACCTGGATCTTTTGACAAAGAGCGGGGTATTGAGATACTCAAATGCAATAGTGCTTTCGATGCCCGGACGGGGTGCTGGGCGAGAAGATGTGGTATTTTTTTATCAAGGATCTCTTTGCTAGACTCCAGATTGGCAACGCAGATTTCAAACGAAAGGCTTTGGAATCTCTGGTTCAGCTCTTGGCTGAGGATGATAAAAATGCAGTTCTTGTGGTCAGGGAAGGCGATATTGGCTACTTGGTGCATTTGTTGGATTCGAATATAGCTGTTATTCGAGAGCTTGCGGCCTTGGCGGTGTCTGTTCTTTCTTTGACCGATGGGTGCAAGCATATCCTCGTTGTGGAGGGTGCTTTAGGTCCATTGGTTCGGCTCCTGGAATCCGGGAGCTCGTTGTGTAAATAGAAGGCTGCGGCGGCCATTGGAGGGCTGACGAGCAATGCAGAAAATGCTTGGGGAATTGTGGCTTATGGTGGGGTTTCAGTTCTGATTCATATTTGCAAATCGGGAACCCCGGCTGCACAGGCCATGGCTGCAGGGGCGCTGAGGAATGTAGCCGCTGTGGAAGAGATAAGGAAAACGATGGCGGAAGAAGGGGCGATTACTGTTCTGCTCAATCTGGTTTCTTCTGGTATGCCGTCTGCGCAAGAAAATGCAATAGAGTGCCTGCATGCAATGGCTTCCCAAGATGAGAAAATGCGTCAGTTGATTGCCAAAGAAGGCGGAATTCAAACCTTGTTACGTCCTTTAGAAGAACCCACTACGCCCAAATCGCAGGAGCTCGTCATCAGAGCGATAAATAGTCTTTCTGCTTCTGTCAGCACTGCTAAGGCCTTGGTTTCTTCTTCAGGGTTTCTGAAGCAGTTGGCTTCTATTCTGAAAAATGGACATTCGACTGTCCAGCAACTGGCTGCTTCCCCCTCTGGTGAAGATGTTGGGTGAAGCAGGGTGTATTCCCCCTCTGGTGAAGATGTTGGAAGCCAAGCCAAGCACATCTCAGGAGGCGGCTGCTCAGGCACTTTCTGCATTGCTCGTTGTGCAGACCAACAGGAAGGAATTCATCAAGGATGACAAGAGCGTGGCCTGTCTGGTGCAATTGCTGGATCCCAGAAACCAGACTGTGGCTAAAAAGTTCCCCCTTTCTGCATTGTTGGTTCTCTCAACCAGCAAAACGTGCAGGATGGAGATTGCCACAGCTGGAGCATGTCAACATCTGCAAAAGCTCGCAGAGATGGAGGTTGCAGGTGCCAAGAAGATTCTTCAAAGACTCGCAGGAAGCCGGTTCCACAACATCTTCAGCAGGAGATGGAGAGAATAACTGATCCAACAGGTACAGAAAACCCAACATCTACACCTAAACCACAAACCCTATTGCTGTCAATGATAAACTTTAATGCTCTCTTATTTCAATATCTGCTCTGGCTCTCCCTTCTCCTAAATCCAGTCCCTCTCCTTATCACCATAATTGGTGCTAACATCATCAGCTGCCATTGCATAAAAATTTCTAGTATCCAGCATGCGGGTTTTGCTCCTTGCCCTCTACAGTTACCATGTTTTATATCTCTAAATTCTAATTATTCGACTTTTAGGCCTTGTTTCATAATCACCACTGGGTCATGAAATTACCCTAAAATCAGATGCAGAAGAGTGTTAATAATTAATTTGGTTTGTTTAGGTCCGTGCCATTTATTTCAGAAGGCAAGGATTGTCCCAGTGTTTTCGGGCTTATATAATTTATTTACTGAGAATTTGTCTTGTGATCAAGAACTCTTGATCCAGGTGCCAGCCATTCTGTTGTTTGTGCATATTCTGGTATGGATTGACACAGTTGGGAGAGGAATGCAATCCTCTGAACTCATATCATATATATTGCCAAAATATTATACCTGATATGATTGGATGGGTAGCTAATTCAGTAGTTAACACATTTTTTCCCAACGTGATAAGCATTATGCTTCAGTGTGTTTAGTAGTTCTAGCATATCTGTGCAATCACTTCAAAGATCAAATAATCTGTACAAGGTTTTCGGACCAATTTTGTTCATAGTATCAGCTGTGGCTACAAGGGGTGTACTGTGTCTCGGATTCCTCTTTTACCGATATTGAAATAAACAATACAATGTAATAATTTAATCTGATTTGTCAAGCGCAAATGCCATGCCTGTGTTTCTTTGTATTGTTCTTGTCCATGGTTTTTGGACAATTTTGTTCATAGTATCAGTGGTACTGGTGACTACATAAGCTTTATTGTCTCAGATGTTTCTTTACCTATACTGAAATAAACTATATAATGTATTAATTTAATCTGATTCCTCAAAGCACCAATGCAGTGACTATGCTGTTTCTTTCATGGTTCTATTTCCAAACACAGCGAGAATAGACTCTCTATTGTTAATCATCCACCGTCTATACACCAAGAATCAGGATTCACTAACAGGTTAAGATATAAATTAAGAGTATTTTGGCATTGAATTGCATATTTATCATTAACATATTTAGACCTACATTCTGGAGTGACCGGCCACAATAACAACGCATTATGTTGTATTTCACTAGTTAAAAGAAATGTGGCATTTTCATTCAGTGTGTTCTATCATCCAAGCTTTTTATCTTTCATTAAATTAGGAAATTTTATATAAATCAGAAAACACAGTCGAACATCTTTTCAGTTGAATAGAAACCTAAATAATTACATACACTGGTACGTAAATAACAAAATATGAAGAGTAGGTTTGATCCTATGCATGCAATGGCATAAATATCTATCTTTACTTATATCTATTTACACTGGAACAGCCTTTTCTCATAATCAAATTGTTTAATAACTCTGGTTTCAAATGTACAGAATGATTTTCTGTTTCTGTTTTTATGATCAAGTTGATTTTGTAATTTGCAGTTCACTACTTGGAAAATCGATTGAAGTTGGTAGACGATGTTTTTGATATAGGGCAAGAGAAACACAGAGCTATAACTCTCTGCTTTTTAGGTACTTATGTTTGATTCTAGACTTGGGAAACACAGAGCACTGTCTGTTTATTAGGCAATTGTGTTTTTCATTGTCACTAGGGAAGCCTGCACTGCCTACCTACGTGTGTCAGAGAGGTTTTAGCTTTTTTGAACATAGCCTTTGTTCAGAGCATTTTTAATGTGGCATTGTTAAATCTATTTTGAGGTGTAATAACGGTATTTCACAGGGATGAGAAATATTTACTCTCCAAGCCAGCGAAGCTCAGAGCTTTAATGAAAATTGATGCTTGTAATATCATCATCCACCTTCTTGTTACCTCTTTGTTACGATGTATCATGTTTTATATTGGCCCAGTGAAATATAAAACGAAGGTTTTATTAGGAAAATACAATTCATTGAGAAGAAGGTGATTGTAAATGTCAAAACAAAATCTCAACATAGAAATATTTCAAGATTACTTATAACATCTATGTATGAATAATAATAAGAATAATAAGAAAAAGATAACTTGTAACATTACATGAACAATAACCATAAAATATTACACTAAATAATGTGATAGAATATAATAAGAAAGAGATGATGTTTTTCGTTTTTATGGAGAAGAATCTATTCGTCTCTTACTTCTTACTTTTTGGTGAAATAGAGTTAATTTCAACTACTACCACTATAGCCTCAACAACTACTATTATTATGACTTTTAAATCTTACTTGCAAGCACAGATGAAAACTTCTTACATCACATAAATATCAATTACAATATGATTTAAACAGAAATTACACTGTAAGATTTACATTGCAATACACCAAAACAGTGAAAAATAACATTAAAGTGAAAAATTTGATTAATGCTAATAGACAATTCTTCTCTTTTTCCATCCATGTTGATGTTTGTACCCAATTGAAAAAGACAAAAAATTATTATTTTTCTCATATTTGTTATCCTGTGAGCAGAGAGTGGGTCTTTTCTTAAAAAACAAACTCCCAAATTAAGTGAAATGTATATGTGGGATTCTGAAGTAGGAAAGGAGATGGGCCAGGATGGATATGGACAAAATATTTGTGAACTGGACAAAAGATGAGACAAAAACTTTAATCATAGATGACACATGCATTTGTTTCTGGTTGGATAGGGGAGAGCCTTACCTTCCAGCGTCTCAAATGTATACTACTACGCAGCACACACCACCACCACAATACCTGGGTGGTGCGTTCGCTTTATCCACGAAAATGACCGACTACTAACTAAAGACGACACTACACAGAAGATTCCACTGGCCTGTGTTCGAAACACCGAAAACCCCATTTTAAGAGTATTGTCGTTGTAGCTTGGCTTTCCAGGTGGCATGGGTCTACAAAGGCAGAAAAGGGAGTAGATATATGCACTAATTGCGGATAAATATGAAATAAATGGGCAGTTAGAAATAAGGTGAAGACAGGCACATGCCACCAAATTATGTTTAGTCAACCGCTTTGTCAACACCCGCCTTTTTGCACATGGCTTCCTGCAACTTTTGCTCTCCTCCATTCTTAATTTCCTTTCTGTTTTAAATATGGTGGGGGAGCTTTGGCTAAACTCTGCATCCATGTTTCACGATAAAGTTGACTAAAACGTGGGCCACAGCCAATTTATCTATTCATCAGAGTTCTATTTGATACGGTCGTTAACAATGTTTTGGATTGTGCTATATTAAGGGTTAATTTAATTTGGGTGGGAATATGTCCGTCTCCCAGCCCCTTGGGCAAAGCTACCACATGCTCATAATCGGGATTACAAATTTTTAAAGTGGAAACCATAGTACATTTCTAAACTTTGGCTCATTTCCAGATTCCTGTGACCACACCAGTCCATGGTTGGCTCCTTGTGTTCAACTAATTGTGTATCTGTCAATTTAACTGCACTGGTGCTGCCATGGTATGGAATTACCAGCTATTATGTTCCATGCATTAATTTAGCGTTTAATCACACATTAAGTTAACAGTTATCTTTCCATGTAGATTTGTAATAGCCTGCAGAGGCAGTTGCCTGGTCCAATCATGCATTGAGTTCGTGTGCCTTAGTTTTGTGACGTGTATTCAATCTGTAAATTAATCATTGAGTTCGTGTGCTTTAGTTTTGTGACTTGTATTCAATCTATAAATTAATTTACAGAGCGTGAGTTTATAGGAAAAACTTTTTCCTGAATGACCGGAGACTCAAAGAGTGACCACGGCCGCCGGCGACTCGGCCGCCCTGGCTATCGGTCAAACTAAACAGACAAGACAACAGTATTGTGAACGCGCACCAAAGAATAAAAAACAGCGAGCGCGGTTTTTTTGACCGGAAGGAAGGAATGAATTCTGCCAGGCGATTCTGGAATCAAGGATTTGAATCTTTCTATTAAATGAAAGATAATAACCTTTAAAATAGAGTGAAATTTCTGTTTTGTAACCCTGGTTAGCAAATGACTCCAAGCTCAAGTCTTCGCAGTGGGAGAATTGGTGAACGTAATGAACAATATGTCGAGTAAATTTGACTCGTGGTAGAGTGAAAGTTGTTAGAATTAAATTGGTAGTTTTGGATAAGTGGTTTTGATAACTCTATCGTATTAGTTTTGAATTTTTTCTGCCAATCGTATATTCCGGGCAATTCCTCTCTCTACTCCGTTACAAATACCCAATACTTATTACCATATTACCGAGAACATGAGCGTTTACTCACGCCCAAGATCATCATGCCTTGTCAAATTTGAAGGTCATAGTCACATAACTACCGCACCTTATCGTTTATAACTACCCTTCTGCTGCATCTTATCGTTTAGTTCACGTTTAGTTGAAGACAAATGCGTCTGAGGTTTAAAAAACGCGTTGAAAATTGACGGTAGACGACCATTAGATTTAAAAAACGCGTCGAGAGTTGATGGTCGATGCCCGTTACCAGGGTTTAATGCATAGCCGCGCATAAACTACAGGTCACAGTATAGCGCTTCGCTACACTCTTCCCCACAATTTTACTCAGCTCTGAAAGTCATAACTCGTCTCCTCGTCTGCAATCGACCATATATCGTCTCCTTAGCATCGACGATTACTACCTTTTACTTCTGTTTCCCTCTTGGCAATGGCGGCATCTGCGTCGACCTCGGCGGCTGCTAAGCCCAACTACAAATCCTACCAAGTTTTCATAAACCACCGGGGGGTTGATGTTAAGAAAACTTTCGGCAGGTCTCTCTACATTCGCCTTCTGGATAAAGGATTGACGGCTTTTCTCGATAACGAAGAGATGCAGCAGGGATACCAAATAGCTTCACAAATAGATCACGCTATTAGGACCGCCTCCGTTCATGTGGCGATATTTTCATTTCATTATGCTGAATCAGATTGGTGCCTGAATGAGCTCCTACTGATGCTAAAATCAAATGTTCCCATAATTCCAGTGTTTTACCGTGTTAGGCCCGCTCACGTTCGGTGGATGCTGGGCTCCTATGGTGAAGCCCTACAGACTCATGAAAGGAAGGGGCGATATGATCCCAATACGATCGCAAAATGGAGAAAGGCACTTCATCAAGTTTCCAGCAACAGCGGTTTCGAGCTAGAGACCTACAATGGGTGAGAGCTCAACCTTCCCATCGTTAGGGTTGAATTTATATTTTATAAATAGACATAGACGTTTGTTTCTCACTAGGTCTGCTTATTTCTTGAACAACTAGCGAGGAGTTGGTGCTGGAGCTGCTGGATAAAGTGGTCAAACGTCTGTCGGAAATGGTGACAAAAAATCAAGACTTGTACGTGGCCGAATATCCAACAGGTTTGGATTACAAGCTTAAAGATTTTGAAGATATAGTCCTGTTGCGGCAGCAGCAAACACAGAAAGCTCAGATCTTGGGAATTGTGGGGTTAGGTGGCGTTGGAAAGACGACGTTGGCAAAAGAATTTTTCAATAGAAAGAAATCAGATTATAATAGATCCTGCTTTTTATCTGACGTCAGAGATCATGCGGCTAATAGGTCTTTAACTTTGTTGCAGAGCCAACTTCTTAAAAGTTTGTTTGGATTGGATAAGCAGGTAAACATAAACAGTGTAGATGAAGGTAAAGGGATGCTCACGGAGCCTCTCAAAACTTGTAACGCTCTAATAATCTTAGATGATGTAGACGATGTGAATCAAGTGAAGGCACTTTTGCCTGTCCAAACTAATGATCTCGAATCGCGGAGCTTAATATTGATCACATCTAGGGATAATGGTGTTCTCAGAAGCTCAAAAGTTGAAAGAGCATCAATTTATAGACTATCTGGGCTTAATGAACAGCATTCCCTAGAGCTCTTTTGTTCCCATGCCTTCAGCCAACCCTATCCGCCCCCAGAGTTTAAATGTGTGGTAGGTAAATTCTTAGACTATTGTAATGGATTGCCCTTGTCTTTGAAAGTATTTGGGGCACTTCTCTATGATAAAGAAATATCCCAGTGGGAAGACGAATTGGAGAGTCTTCAACAAATACTGCCAAGTGAAATACACAAGACATTTATAATAAGTTATCGCTCACTCAATGAAGAGGAAAAATTTATATTTTTAGACATTGCATGCTTCTTTATAAATCAAAACAGAGATCAGGCAATCAGCATATGGAACGAATCAGGCTGGAGAGGAAATAGGGGTTTTCTAAATCTACAGGACAAATCCCTTGTGGAAGTGGACAGTTGGAATTTTATACATATGCACGACCACCTCAGAGATTTGGGAAGACATCTGGCCTCCTCTTTGCTGCCGCGTCGTCTTTGGAGCTCAGGATCGAAGAACGTCATTGATAATTTGTCACACCAATCATCTGTAAGTGCTCAATAATTCAATTGTTTATAGATTATTAAATAAAAGTTGGAGATTCAGTAATTCAATTGTTTATAGATTATTAAATAAAAATTGGGGATCCATTCTCGGACGAATGATGGACAGGAAATAGCAGTGCGGGGAATTCTGATGGTTCATGGTGAATATAGTGAACGCAATGAAGATGATGTATTTGATGGTATTGATACCGAAAATTGTGTCTTAGAACGCATTTTGAGAAGGTTGCAAATTCTTCATATTGAGGGTTCTCTCTTGGAACGCATTTTGACGAGGGTGAAATTACCAAATCTATCTTGGCTTCACTGGGAAAAATGCCCTCACTCTTCCCTGCCTTCGTGGGTTCCAATGAAGAATTTGACGGTTCTACGAGTGTCCCATAGCAAATTAAACACATTGTGGCACAGGGAAGACGATTCACAGGTAAATAGAAATTTGTTAGGTTGTTCAGGTAAGAATCATGTTCTTTCCTATGGTTGTAACATTTTGCTTTTACAGGCACAGTCGCAGTTGCCGGTATTTTTCGGGGAGCCGGCTTCATACGAGAGTGAGAAGCTGAAGAGCACACGGGGGTTAGCACAGGCGGCAAAACTTAGATTCCTAGCTGTTTGTTGGTGCACTGAGTTAGAAGAGCTGCCAGGTATGGAAACATTGGTATCATTGGAAGAGTTGCGCGTAGAGGGATGTCTGAAGCTGAAGTGCATACAGGCATCGGCACAGGCTGCAAAACTTAGATACCTAGATGTCTCTGGGTGCTCTGAGTTAAAAGAGCTGCCAAGTATGGAAAACTTGGTATCTTTGGAGGAGTTGCGGGCAAAGGGGTGCTGGAAGCTAAAGAGCATTAAGGGGTCAGCGCAGGCGACAAATCTTAGATCCGTAGATGTTTCCGGGTGCTTTAATTTAGAAGAGCTGCCGAGTATGGAAAAATTGATATCTTTGCAGGAGTTGCGCGCAGAAGGGTGTGTGAAGCTGAAGAACATACGGGGCTCGTCGCAGGTGAGAAAGCTTAGAATCCTATCTGTTTCTCGGTGCTCGGAGTTAGAAGAGCTGCCAGGTATGGAAACATTGGTCTCTTTGGAGAAGTTGGCGGCAGACAGATGTGAAAAGCTGAAGAGCATACGGGGTTTGGCACAGGCAACAAAGCTTAGATACCTAGATGTTTCTTGGTGCCCACAACTAGAAGAGCTTACAAATATGGAAACATTGGTATGTTTGGAGGAGTTCCGGGCACAAGGATGTGAGAAGGTGAAGCGCATACCTGGTTTGGCCAAGGCTACAAAGCTTAAATACCTAGATATTTCCCAGTGCTCTGAGTTACAAGAGCTGCCAAGTATAGAAACATTGATATCTTTGGAGGAGTTCCGAGCAGAAGGATGTGAGAAGCTGAAGTTCATACATGCTTTGGAGAAGGCTACAAAGCTTAGGTTCTTAGATGTTTCTTGGTGCTCTGAGTTGGAATATCTACCAAGTATGGGAACTTTGGTATCCTTGGAGAAGCTGGCGACAGACAGATGTGAGAAGCTGAAAAGCATACGGGGGTTGACGCAGCTGACTAATCTTAGATCCCTAAATGTTTCTTGGTGCTCTGAGTTGGAATATCTACCAAGTATGGGAACTTTGGTATCCTTGGAGAAGCTGGCGACAGACAGATGTGAGAAGCTGAAAAGCATACGGGGGTTGACGCAGCTGACTAATCTTAGATCCCTAAATGTTTCTTGGTGCTCTGAGTTGGAAGAACTGCAAGGTATGGAAGCATTGGTATCATTGGAGGAGTTTCGGGCATCCGGATGTGGGAAGCTGAAGACCATACAGGGCTTGGAGCAGGCGACAAAACTTAGATCCCTGGATGTTTCTGGGTGCTCTGAGTTAGAAGAGTTGCCAAGTATGGAAAATTTGGTATTTTTGGAGGAGCTGTGGGCATTCGGATTAATGAAACTGAAGAATATACCGGGGTTGGCACAAGCCACACGGCTTAGACGCCTAATTCTTTGTAGGTGCTTTCAGTTACAAGAGCTGCCATGTATGGAAACGTTGGTATCTTTAGAGGAATTGCGGTTAGACGTATGTGTGAAGCTGAAGAGCATACCAGGGTTGTCCCAGGCGAGAAACCTTCGAACGCTGAGTGCTCGTTCGTGCTTTGAATTAGAAAAGGTTGAAGGCGTGGAACATTGTAAGCGGTTGGAGATGCTTGATATCTCTGGATGTCCTAAGTTACAGTATCCCAGTGTTAGATGCGAGATTAGTAGAGACCAGTAACGCTGAGAATGAGACAAGGAGTCTGATATGCTGACCAACGGACATTAAACTTTTGAAATGTTCAGAATTATTATATAAAATAAAGAAATTATATCACCGTGCTCATGAGTCATGACTCTCGTTCAAAGACAGCATTAATAATTTAAAATTTAATTTCTGTTTATGCCTTATTACTGTGCTCATGACTCGTTTAAAATCAGCATTGGTAATTTAAAATTTAATTTCTGTTTCTGCCTTATTACTTGGCTCATGAGTCATGACTCTCCTTCAAAAACAGCATTAATAATTTAAAATTTAATTTCTGTTTATGCTATTTGATATTTCATCTGTACTCATGGTTCTTAGATCAATGGCATCATTAATATTTTCAGTTCTCTGTGCGTCTCTTTTAATTAGATCAAATGAGATCCATCGTTGAAATATACTCTAATTGTTCCTTTAACAATACAAAACATAACAACCTTACAGGAAATTATTCCTAGAACCAACGTGCATTGAAATTAATTTTTTCCAACCATTTTATTCATAAAATCGGATATTTTATAAATTAAGTTATACAATTTTTTAGAGAACTTTTTCCAATTTCAAACTAAAATAATAAAATTAATTAATTATATATTTTATTAAAATAATATTTATAGTGATTTTGTATTATAAACTTAAATGTTTATTATATTGTTTTTCTCATTTATTTAAATAAAATTATTTAAAATTTCTTTTAATTTTTTATTTTTTTAGTTTTTATATATTAAATATATAATATTAACAAATTCATATTACTTTTAAAAGCTTTAATATATAGGTATGGGTGGCTATTAGTATGCACTTGGGAAACTAAACCAACAGCATTAGTATAATTTTTTTATTGTTTATATTATTTATTTGAAAGTTTCATAATAAAAAAATTGAACAATGTATTGCATAGAAAATTAGAGATAAACTAAATAACATAGAGAGATAACTCGAAATTGAAATGTTATTACATAGAAGTTCCTTGCTAATCTTCATTCAACAAGGGTATCCTCCAGGACGAGTGCTTGTGGCTCTTTGTCAAAATCAGATGAAGAAAGATCCATGTTTGTCAGGCTCTTGGGCAGTTTGACCTCCCTATTAAGTTTGTACACCTTCTCAAGTAACTTTGGCATGCATATGATTGATTCTTGTTATGTCTACCCTACCTTTGAGGACTTTTCCCATTAAAGCTTTTATATGCAGTTTGCATGTAAAATGTTGTTCTGGCCCTGGTAGAATTCCCAATGTTTGGTATCCAATCTCTTGTTTCCCGCTTCACATGCCTATCTAGAATGAACCTCTAGGGTTGCTTGATTTGCTTCTCCACGGTAGAGATGACTCTTTGAACAATTGTACGGATTATATCCCTGTAGAGTTCCATTTCTACTCTAGCAATTTTTTGAGCTCGAGTGCCACAGGTGGAGGGAGGACTAAAATTAGAAGGCGGGAATAGACTGGGTTGTCCCAACCTGCCACTGCAATGCAAACATGATGGTTTACATCTAACCATACCGAGGGGAGAGAATTCAAGGAGAGGAGTTAGAGAGGAGAGCCAATTGGAAGGACGAAGAGGAAAGAGAAATGGGAATAGGGAAGAGCAGAGGGAGAACAATAAGAAATAATTAACAAAGGAAGAGAATGTCGATACAACAAGAGGGTAGAGTATAGACAGGGGAGGAAAGTGATGGAAGAGACGAGAAGGTGGAGGGGACGAAATAAGAGAGCATGAAGAGGGGGAAGAACCCAAGGGGACATCAAGAGAGACAAAGAGAAAGGCTAGAGAAGGAAGGAGAAAGGTGCATAGAGAATGATACTAGGAAAGAGTTTTATGGAAGAATAAAACCCCCCTGAATAATTAAACCTGGAGAGGGAAAGAGAAACCAAAATATTACAAAGAATGTGATGATACTTAAGCCACTGATAAGAGAATCTACAACATAAATGGTATTCCAAAAAGGTATAACCAAGAATGCAAACCTGCAAATGTTAGAAGCTCTATGAGATGGCTCTAGAGTTGGAGAGTGATGTTGAAAGTAGTTTTCCCCATGCTTAAAGACTAGACCATCAAGCCTCAATTGTTCTATGGATTAATTCTAGCAATCCAAGAGTTGTAATTTTTTTCCACTCACCGTGGCTAGCTACTTAAATGCATGCAAATGTGTTCTATCATTACCAGTCAATATCCATCTAGCCACCTCTCAATGTTATTTTCTCGGCTCTTCTTGTTACCTCCCACAATGAGTGGCAATCTTCCTTCATAGTACAAAAACCAAGTTGAATGTACCTTCCCCAAAACCCACACAAATAAAATCTATTGCATTGCAATTTTTTTTGAATTGCCTCACTCCCATCTATCCCTGCAAGAGACTGGTATGCATATGGGATGCCAAGTGGAGGGAAACTTTCCCTCCCTTTCATTTTCATTGGATATCATCTCGAGCTCGAGTGAGATGCATTATCTCCGCATGACCCATCATGGGGATTGTAATCTCGTTTTGCTATTGCTTGAGAGGTCTCCTTGAGTTTCTCTTAAATAGATTAATTCCAATTGTAATCCAAAACTTCCTTGTTATAATCCAAATCTATATTAACTAAAAATCCCATCGTTCGTCGCATACATCTGTGGGGGAAATCTTCGTTCTCTTCCCAAACCAAGTCCATATGCAATACACAAGTCCACCACATTTACTGTAAAGGTAGGAGCGATATGAGATATTGAACTTATCAATGCACACAAATTTTTGATCTCACCAAATGCTGACACTTTTCTTAAATCAATCACATGAATACTTTCTCATGTCTGATAGTATTTGTTGCAATCATGACCAATTTCTTGCATTATGTAAAGTGGCATGATATTATTTGTAACACCGCTATCCATTGAACAATTATGTAACAAAAACTATGGTGTTTCCAAAGATATGTAAATTGGAGGAACTTTCCCTCGTGACTTCAAAGGAGGGGTAGGGCATGTTTATTCTCCAAAGCTTTGAGGATATTTTCTCTTTGTTAAGGGATGTTTACCACTTTTGAAAATGGAAATGTGATTTGTGTTGGTTATGTTATACATTCTTTGCATGATTGGTTATGTTTGGACCCCACTTCCTAATGGGGCGGTCCCCCCTCCACCCCTGTATATAACTGTCATTGTGGGAGGTCCATGGGGAAGCGTGACACTTTAATGGAGTCCCCCCTACCCCCCCAAGTGGGGGATTTAGGGGGAAAAGACCCCTGAAGCGAAAATTTTGGAAACTTTTCCTTGTAAAATATTGTAGTTTCATAATCAATCTGGATTGTTCATCATTAGGTCACATATCCACAGTTGAATTTAATGTTAGGTTTTTTCCTATAAAAGGAAAACCCCTTTTAAGAAGGGAATTGTATAACAATTATGTATTCATTGAAAAATATGAAAAAAATTAATTTGGTTTTCCTATTTTTGGGTTTCTAGGGTAAAATATTTGTGACAATTGTGTTCATATGCTATTGAATCTTTTATTTTTTATATTGAGAATCTATCTGCAATAATTATATGTACATGGTTAAAACTTACATTTGGTATCAAAGTTGTTTTGGCTTCAAGGGGATGCATTTATGGCTAATGGGTTTTGTTTGGGCCTGTGGTAGACCCTGTTATGGTGGGAGATTTGCATAATTGATTCTTTCTGGTGAAAAGAAATGGTGAGAAATGCAAAGATAGAGATTGAGAATTTGAATGGGAAATTTGTTGAGCTATGGAAGCTTAAGATGAAATATTTGTTGGTAGACAAAGATTAGTTGATCGCAGTGGATCTTGGTACGAAACTAATGAAAATGTTAACAAGATATTGGACCAAGCTAGATCAAAAGGAAATGAGAAAAATTTGATTGTGTCTCATAGATTTAGTATTGCTAAATGTTTTAGGAGGCTACAAGAAAGGAATTGTTGGACAATTTAGGGACTTGTATCAGTCTAAGTACCTGGTGAACAAATTGTTCTTGCAAAAGAAGTTGTATAACATGTGGATGAAGGATGGAGATTAAGTGACAAAACATATGAAAGTGTTTAATACAACAATAATTCAACTATTATCTATTGATATTAATATTTTAGATGAAGATAAGTGCTTTTGTTTATTGTGTACTCTAGCAAATTTGTGGGGAAGTCTCGTTTTTTCCATAGGTAGTAATGCAACTAACTTAAGTTTTGATGATGTTTTCTCATCTTTGTTTTCATAGGAGATGAGATGAAAAAACATGGAAAGTCAAAATGGATATGCATTGTCTATAAAATGACACTCCCATAATAGAAATAAAAGTAATTCCTCAAGTGGGATATTTAAATCTATCGGGACATCTAAATCTCTAAGAAAATTTGAAAAGATATGTTGGAAATGTGGGAAAGAAGGGCATTACAAGAAAAAATATAGATCCAAAACTACTAAGAAAGGGAATGTATCCAATGATGCTCCTTCTACGGAAGAAAAAGGCTCCTTGAATGGAGGGGATGCGTACTTAGATTCTTCAAGTACACATCTAGATCATGAGGCATGGGTGGTCAATCTAGGTGCATCCTTTCATATGACTCTCGACAGAGAGTGTATGAAAGATATGATGGTTGTAATATTTTCTTAAGAGACTAATCAACAAAAGAAAAATATATGGTGAGGAAAATTCAAGTTGAATCTCATGGGTGGAAAGATTAGAACAATCCTTGGTGTTTTTTATATCCTAGGATTAGCTAGAAATTTGATTTCTATAAGCAAGACGAGTTATGAAAGTGTAAGCTATTGGGAAGTATTGTCAGTAATGAGTGCAATAGTTCCATTGTTCCTAAGAGTGGAATAGAAGGAAAAAAATCCTATAATCTCTAGGGAAAAGACTATGTTGGGGCATCAAATATTGGGACATATCAGAGAGGAGGACATTTAAATATTACATAGTAATGGTATGGTAGAATATGTGTTCAATTATGCTTTGGATTTTGATCTTTGTGAAAATTGTTTATATGGGAAGTAGAATCAGATGAGATTTTCCTTTGGTGCTAAAGGATAAAGGAATACTGCAACTAGTGCATAGTCGTGTTTGGACCTATGTTGGTTCTATAACTGAGTAAACATGTGTAGTATGTCTCATTTATAGATGAATTATTGAGGAATACATGGATGTATTTCCTTATATAAAAAAAATGAAGTATTTGATATATTTAAAGAGTTTAAGGCTTTGGTGGAAAATCAAACAATGAAGAGAATAAAGGTGTCGTGGACAGATAATGTTGAAGAATTATGCCTTAAAGAATTTGACGAGTGTAAGAAGTGTTGAATAACACAACATAAGGCTACTCCATACACACCTTAATAGAATGGAGTTGTAGAAAGGATGAACATGACATTGATGGAAAAAGCAAGGATGATGCTTAATAGTGCCACGATAGAACAAGAGTTCTAGGTAGAGATAGTGAATACTGCATGTTCCCTGGTAAATATATCACCCTCATCAATGTTGGATGATAAGATTCCACATGAGGTATGCAGTGGTAAGAAATCCTCTCTCGCATGTCTCAAGGTATTTGGCTATGATGCATGTGTACATGTTCCAAAGTAAAACGTAAATATTTTGGATAGTAAATATGAAAAGGTGCATCTTTATTGGTTATAAAGTTGGTTTGAAAGGTTATAATTTCTGGAACCAATAAACTAAGAATGTTTTGTATAGTTGAGATGTGGTATTTATAGAAGTGAAAGATGTTATGAAACATAAATTCCTACAGAGAGAGAAGGAACTAGAGAAGATAGAGTTTGAACTAAATGATAATGAATTAGATTCTATAAAAGAATAATAATAAAAAGAAAAATAACCACATATTCCACTTTTTATGAGATCGGATCAAGAAAGAAGGTAGGCATAAAGGTATACTTCACCTCATTTCCATTCGAATTTTTCTTTCTTCATTACTAATGATGATCCTAGAACTATTAGGGAGGTAGTGGATTCAGAGTATGAAAAACTATGGAAAAAGGCCATGGTTGAAGAAATGGAATTCTTGGAAAAGAATGAGATTTGGAATCTAGTGGAGTTTCCAATTGGATGAAAACATATTGGTAGAAAATGGTTGTTTAAGAAGAAGTTGAATGTAGAAGGCAAAGTGGAGAAACATAAATCTTGGTTAGTAGAAAAAGGTTATTCCTAGGTCAAGGGAATTGGCTTTGGTGATATTTTATTTGATCTTGTTTCCAAGTTAGTTTCTATTAGATTTCTTTTATCCATTGTTGTTGCTTTTCATTGTGAGATAGAAAATATGGACGTGAAGCCAACATTTCAACATGGGGATTTTGAAGAAGAGATCTACTTGAAATATCTAGAAATATTTGCAGTGAAGGGAAATAAAGAGATGATATGTAGGTTGAAAAAGTCATTGTATATGTTAAAGCAATCACCAAAGATGTGGTATCGAAAAATTGATACATATATATATTGGGACTTGGCTTCATAACGAGCAAAGTGGATCACTATGTAGATTTTAAATTAGTTGGTGACCATATTATTTATTTGGTCTTGTATGTGGAATATATCTTGTTAATTAGAAATGTAAATGGAAATATTATAGGATGTGAAAACTCAATTATCCTCTAGATTTGGCATGAAGGATATTTATGCTGCAAACTTTAGTTTGGGTATGGCAATTAAAAGAGATTGGGAAAAAAGGAAGCTTCGGTTAAATCAAAAGATATGTCGATAAAATATTTTACAAGATTAATATGTGTGAAAGTAAATCCGTAAAGTTCCATATTGCTATTGTTGTAAAGTTATTTGCTAATCAGTGTCCCAAGACACGATGCACATGCATTATGAGTATTCTGTGGATATATATTAAAACTATGGAAGGATAATTAGAGTACAAAAATAAACATGTTTTTCAACTATCTACATGGCACTACTAATTATGGATTGTCTTACCAAGGAAGACTAGGATTGGACAATGTTTGACATGCATGACTTTGTTGATGAAAATGGTGCTAGATATCTAGATCATAAAATATCTACAAGTGGGTATGTGTTTAACTTATTTGGAGGAGAAATTAGTTGGATGATAAATGCTAGTCTATAGTCGCACCCTCAACTACAAAAGTTGAATACATGACAACTACTCATGCAAGAAAGGAAGAATTTTGGTTACAAATATTGTTTTCAGGTATAAAGTCGACACAACAAGTTGTAAAGATATATTGTGATAGTAAAAGTGAATTTTTCCTAGCAAAGAACTCTATTTATCATTTGAAGAAAAATCATATTGATGTTTAATATCACTTTGTGAGTGATATGGTTGAAGGGAAGAAGGTGCTACTCATAAAGGTTGACATTTTGAGGAATGTTGCAAATTCATTGACAAAATCTGTGAGCTCTAAGAAATTCTCTTAGTGTAGAGAAAAAAATGGCAGTATTGTCAAGGATTCTTGATCATGTACTCCTATGATCCCTTATATGAAAATAAAATAACAATTGGTAGAATATTAGGTATGTATTATATTATCTGCATGATTGGCCATGTTTGGAACCCAGTTCGTAATGGGGGGGCTTTCCCACCAATATAACTATCATTTTGGGGTGTCTAGTGGGGGTGAAAACACTTTTATGGATCCCCCACTAGGCATGGGATTTTGGGAGCAGTAAAATATTGTAATTTTACAGTCATTATGGGTCATTCATAATTAGGTCATAAATCAAATAGTAGAAGTTAAGTTAGGCTTATTCCTTTTTCCCTAGAAGGAAACCATGTTTTAAGAACAGAATTGTGTATAGGCTATGTAATCATTAAGAGATATAGATTTTTTTTTTTTTTGATTTCCTGTTTTTGGGTTTTCAGGGTAAAATATTTGTGCAAATTGTGTGTGTGTGTGTGTGTTATTGAATCTTTTATGTTTTATATTGAGAATTTGTCTGCAAGAATTATCTATGCAGGGTTAAAACCTACAATTTGAAACTTATTTAAATTTCCCATGACATTTTCCATCATTTTGGTTGTCTCAACTCTTTTTTTCCTTTATTCAAAGTTTTTATAGTTCTTCCTTATTGCAAATTTCTTTGACTAGAAGTCTCCCATTGAGCTTTTGTTATTGTTTGAGGAGTTGGGCCTTTTCCGTTCATATTATTCCATTAGACCTTTTTTTGGATTGTATTATCTTGCTCCATTTGACAAACCCTATGTCCTCCTAAATAAATTCTTGTTCTAATAAAAATATTGCATCATCTCCAATTTTGATAGATTCAAGAAAGTTGGTATTTTCCTCATTGCTTACTTCATGTACCTCGACAAATTGTTATTTTCCATAAATTTCTTCATCATCTATCGCTACAACTAGGATTTTGAAAATGTGGGGCCTTATGTCCCATTGAAGGTACATTATCAATATTTTGTCATCTTTCTGGCCTTTCTTTGAATCCATATGTTGGTCCTCCAATATTTTATAGAGGTGTATATTCTTCCTCCTCTTCTTGGTCAGACTACCTGATTTTGCATTTGCCTCGTATTCCTACTTAAATTTACAATCTCTATATCCAACTTTTAAATGGATGGCTCCTTAAATGTTGGGATATTTCTTACATTTGAATGTACACCATGAAAAATACCTCTCCAACAATTGTATCTTTCACATTTTTAAATGTTGTTAATCTTGATTCATTTTTTCTAGAATAGGCATTTCTCTCAAAACCTTTCCCAAAATAATTTATGGGTTGACATTGCTTTCTAGCATATATTATTCCATGTCTTGTGTTTTCCTCATAACTTCTTGCAATGTAGCAATACAAGAAGACTTTATTGCATACTCAAGGTTTGTAGGCATCACATTTCTTAAACTTCCATAGATATTTGGATCATTGGGATGGGATTCTTGAGATATCTTTTGCAAATTCTTAAAAAATCAAAGAATGAAGTATCTAATTTTCTCATTATTCTCCAAATGAATTTGTGTGAATTGAGTAAGAAGAGTATGATATACAATAGGTTGGAAATATTTTCCAATGAATGCAACTTCTATATCATCAAAAGAGGTAATTGAACCTGTAGGTAGTGAGAGATTCTAGTCATAAGTTGGTCCAACTAATGTTCAAAGAAAAACCTTAAAAATCACATATTCACGTGTTATTCCATGCATATCATAGATATCTAAGAAATTATCCATATGTTTTTTTAGATTTTGTTAGGCCCCTATACTACTAGTCTAACCCCTTATTGTTATTAGTACACCCCCCTTATTATATTGTTGTACCCATGTAGTCCCGATATTGTTACTATCGTGCCCAATATAAGCCCACTATTGTTATTATTGTGCTCTTACATTATTATTGTTATGTCGGCTCTAATTATATTATGACCCCTCAGACTCCTATATATATAGAAAGGAGGTATTGTCATTTGGATCATCCAAGAATTGTTCATTTGTGTAATGTAAAGGAGGTTGTCCCCTCGAAGAGGCTTATTTCTAAGGTGTTTATCTATCTTTTCTATCTTTTTGTGAGCTGGTCTCATAACATTTGGTATCAGAGCTGTGGATTCTAGGGTTTCACTGCTCCAAATAGGTCATCGTGGAATTTTATCTATAGCTTTTTTTCTGCGACATTTCAGAAGCGAAAAAAAAACCCATTTGAGACGAAATCGCACTGAACCTTGGGTCCGAATTTTAGAGCCTTTTGCGCAATATTTGTGGAGATATGATCTGAGGAAGTTAGCCTTTTTGCAGACTCCTGAATTACATTCCAAACAGGTGACCTTGGTAAAACAGTCTTAACTTTTGTTTTGAGAATCAGATTGAAATTTTGTAAGAAGCTACAGAACGAGGGCGGAATTTAGTTTCTTGTATACATTTTTCAGATCCAAATATCAAAACAGTGACTCGTGGCACATCGTACAAGTTCGCTCTACTGAACTATTCTATAATCAGGTCACCGTGGGAGACTTGGCATAACTCTTCCTTGGAGAATCCAATTTGGATCAGACTGGTGGCATTGGAAAGAGGACGCACAGGGCTACTGCAGGTTGTGATTCCAGAACTGGAAGATCTGAAATTACAGAGTTACAGTTGTTTCAAGGTCGAGCTCCTAAAATCAAGAAAAAGCGAAATGAGGAAGCTTGATGGCAAGGATCTGGTAAATTGGATACTACAAATGGAGAAATATTTTGATCTACATGGTGTACCAATGTTACAAAAGGTATGTATTGCATCTAATTATTTAGAATCGAATCAATTTTTACGGTATAAAGGGCTTTGTTCTCGTAAACCACTTGTCATGTGGTCAATTTTCACGGAGGAAATGATAGCACATTATAAGGATACAAAGAGAAACTCCTTCTTTAGCCAATTGATATATCTCAAACAAAAAGGTTCAATAGAAGAGCACATTGAATACTTTCAAAAATTGAATAGAAGGGTAAATTATATTCCAGAGATGCAAAGGATTGATGTCTTCATAGGGACTTTAAAGGATAACGTTCAACATGAGGTTCGTTTTTGGGAGCTTGGTTCATTGGAGGAGGCATTCAAGTTGGCAAGAAAAATTGAAAGAGAAATTATGAAAACAAGGAATCCCACAACTCATGACTATAATTATGGAAGTGTTTCTTCTCGTAGCCTTCCACAACCTACAAGGCTTACACCACAACAATTGGAAGAAAAAAGAGAAAAAGGGCTTTGTTACAATTGTGATAGAAAATGCACTAAAGGTCATAAGTG
>APFE030170204.1:0-12828 GCA_000404065.3 Pinus taeda | reverse complement strand
AGACCTCAAATACGAAGTCTTCTGGTTCTGGGAACGGATAAATTGATTCACTGATAGGTTGGGAGGAAAAGTCAATTTGGTAGGGGGAGCTGTTGAGAAATCTAGGGCATGGCCATTAGGTGATTTCTCTTCAAATGATAACTACTTGTGAATGCTTCTAATTTCTTTAGATTAGAATCTTTTCATTGCTTAGATTATTATAATGTTCTTCTTCATCAAATAGCTACCAATGCATAAACAAAAAAGAGATAAGAGACACAAAATGTAGGTGATCAGCAAGAGCCAAAACCTCTCCAACTTGAGAGGAAAACCCAAACGAATTCTTCTTCTTATAGAGACTTCAATTGACGAATACCAGGACCATGACCTAGACCTTTGACCAAGATTCCTCCAAGACCAAGTTACCTTTATCCTTGCAACTTCTCTCTAGTCTTCAACTTCAACCTTAGCAACAATTTCATTGCAACCTCGTCCTTCCTTATTGCAATTCAGCTCACTTGCAATTTCTGCAACTTTTCGGCCTTCCCTTTAGAAACCCGAAGTTACATTAGGGAGGAAACCATGGAGAGATTTATCCTTCTATGCCTTCGCTATACCTTCCTTGCCTTCTTAGTGAACTCGACCTTCCAAGTAGACCTTATTGACACCAATCTTAGATACTTTAGTGTGATTGCAATTCGTCCTGTTTGCAACAAATCGAAACCCTAGATCTCTTCCCACATGTGATAAAAAATAGCCCTAAAAAGAGATCGAGAATTAGTCGGCTTCTAGTCCCTTTCATATTCGCTTGTATGGAGGCTTCTTTTGTGTGTTTCTCGCACTTCTTCTTGCTTCAGACCTTGATCGAATTCCTTCTGCTCAAATGGAGGCCGAGTTGCCTATTTATAGTGGTTTGCTCATGTATATAAGTCGTCTTGAAGGAGTCCTAGGCCGAAATATCATTTGGTGTAGGTTCATCTTTCCATCTTGAGGCCGACTTGCTGGAGGTGCTTGAGCTTGGTCTTGGAGAATCTTTGACTCTTTCATTGACTCATATACAAATGTAACATGGCTAAGAAGGGTCCTTCATACATGACATTGACTCAATTTGACTTTATGGCCAATCCTAAGGGCTCACAATGGGAGTGATGACTAAAAATAAAATTCCTTGCTCATGAAACTCATGAGACAATCATTACAAAAATAAATTTATTTTTCTTCTTTATATTAAATACGTAAAATCACAATTACACGTGTGATTATGAAGACCGAACCTAGTTACACTTTTTGACACTCCCTCTTAACTAGGGAGGTATTCATAATAGTACTTGGTCATTCTCAATCTAAAGAATTCTCATAAGAAGAGTCAGATTGGTAACTCATCTATTTAGCATCATACAACTAGCATTGTCCCATAGCAAGGCCTTGCCTAACAACTCTATCTCTCCACAAGATTAGAGCACAATGATGGCGAGACTAATGATGTATAAACACCCTCATCATTGTCTCTCTGAACATACTCCACCCGAGTTCTCAGAGTGTGTTCCACTAGATCTATGGATTCCTAGTCCTCAAAGAATATCGATCCTCTACGACTACTCTTGTCTTGGATGCCCTAACTCATTCTCAAAGAGCATCAGATGCCAAACGTTTACCCAATCTTCCATTCTGTCTTCCCAAGTGAAGACAAGAATGATGTGTCTATCTATCTATCCCTCTCAACTTAGGGAGGACATACCCATTCCACTGAAGGAATGTACCCATTCCTAAAAAGGAATGTACCCAAGCTCCCTCAAGCTCCCTCTTAAATAGGGACTTGACCAAGCTCCCTCAGGTCCAGGGACTTTCTTTCAGCAGCTCATGAGCTAGAGATCATGTGACAAGAAACTACTTGTAGAACTCCTTCCTTCGATGTCATGAATTTCTTTCCTTTATCAAGGAGTCTATATTTTACGAGACTTCTTTGTAGGGCATAGTGTTGGAAAATGTAACTAGGTTCGGTCTTCATTAAATGTATTTGAGTCATTTTGTAATGTACTTGTCAAAAGAAAAAACAAAAGAATTGTTATTATTATTATTGTGACTTATTAAAGCATGGGTTTCATGCTTGGGTCAACGTGTTTTAGGTCAAATTCCCCGTTGAGAACTTCTAGGATTTATTCTGAGTCAATAGAGTCATTGTATTTTAAAGAGACCCTTCTTGGGCTTTTGAATAATGTAAAAAGGTTAAGTATTTAGTCAAATATAATTTATGTATCCTCCACATCAAGTTGATCTAGAAGAGATCTAGTAGGTCTAATGACATCAATTCGACCTCAGATGGAGCCTATAAATACAAGCAAGTCAAATTCATTGGAAACACACACTCACACAAGAAGTTCAATATCTCTAAGTAAGCTGGGAAGTGTGAAGTACAAAGCCGAGAAGCCAAAGGAAGTACGAGTTGGGTGGAGTCTAAGGAGAAGAAGAAAAACAAAATTTTGGTGCCTCTCTCTCTTTCTCTGTTTCGTGCCCTAGATTGGGAGATTGAATTCTTCCAAGTTTCACTGATGTGGGAAGTTGCCTGATGCTGGAAGTTGCTTCCTTGTCGAAGTTGCTGGAAAGGAGGTCGAAGATCTGGTAGGCTGACTTGGTGTGGAGGGAAGGTCTGGTCTTTGTCTAGGGTGAAGAGTCTCAAAGAATGCTATTGAAAGGAAGATTTTTCTTGATTGGGTTTTCCCCTCGAGGGGGTTTTTGCCTTGACATAGTGCCTACATCTGGTGTCCATTGTTTTATGTACTATTGCTTTGGTAATTGGTTGATGAACTAAAAGAAAGGATATAAAGAATCGTAATAACAAATCAAGAACATCACAAGTAATTATCAAGAATAAGAAAATCTTTCTGCCTATCCAATTTTCCAACACAGTTTCAAATCTTTGGTGAAGAAAGAGGACAAAGGCAGTCTCAAGCACTTGATCAAGGAACCATTCAAAAGGATTATCTCAGGGAAAGAGTCTACTATATTCAAGGAAGATGTCTAACACAATCAAGCAAGAGAACAAACTTGAAGGAGCCTCAAACTACAGATCCTGGAAGAAAAGGATTGCCTCATCCTTGAAAAGAACAAGGTACTAGACTTGGTGAAAGGAAAAGTAAAGAAGCCTACAGATGACTCCAGTGACGCTGACAAAGTGAAATTCAGGGAACTAGAATTGGTGGCCATGACTCTAATGTTAGAGGGAATAAAGGACAACATTGTCCCATTCATAGGAGACTAGTTGAGAAAAGGACTTTGATATTAACTTCACATAGCCTTTGTTTTTCTTGATTTATAGAATTTTCATGGGCATGTTTTCCTCCTAAAATTTAAAGAAAAAAGAATATCAGTTAGGGCCTTCTTAGATTTAGAATGTGGATTCCATGTATCCTAACTTGGTGACTTTCTTCAATCTTGTTTGGCTGAAGGCTCTTCTCAATTGGAGTAGGGTCTTTCTCATGCTCATCTCCAGTACCACTTATAACTACTTCATATACATTGTTTACTGTATAGTGATTGACCGTTCATAGTGGAGGTGTGGAGTAGTTGTAGGCATCCATGTGCTTTCACGAATGGCTATCTTTTTAGCAACAAAACGAAATTAGAGGACACATTGCTTTATATTTGAGGAAGTTTGAGGGTCTCATCTACATATTATCCAATCTTATCTTCTGAACTTTAAAGAAAAAAGAATATCAATTAAGGCCTTCTTAGATTTAGAATGTGGATCCCATGGATCCTAACTTGGCGACTTTCTCCAATCTTGCTTTGGCTGAAGGTGCTTCTCAATTGGAGCAGGGCCATTTTCATGGTCACCTCCAGCACCACTCATAACTACACCATATACATGAGACCATTGGATATCACATGTGTAAAGACCTTGACCGGTGAGGGTGTCGGTTTTTATTGTAGTTTTGATTCTATTGCCTGATTTATAGGTGTAGATATTTTTTTTTTAATTTTATTTTTTTCCGCAAATGTGGATTATCAGTCTGGTCACTGGTGATTCAGTGAATCCTTATTTATGAATATTGATCTACATATTCTCTCTCTCTCTTCTCTCTCTCTCACTATATTTTATATATATTATATATATCTATATATATATATATATATATATATTATATATATATAATTCATTAAACTGTTGATTTTCCATGTAGAATGTCGAAAGAGAAAAATATTGGAAATCTGGGAAAAGCAAAGTTTCAGCCATTTCACAAAAATCAGTAACTAAATTTACCATCTCTGTTACAAACTGCCACATAAGAGTGGTATAAAATCAAATAAATCTATAAATATGTGAAAATTGTTATAAAATGGGAAAAAACAAATTAGCTGGGTGTGGTAGGGGCTAGGGCCTACCTCCTCCCTTGTGTGTCAGAGATCTAAAGCGAGGACACCATAGAGGAACATGAGCTTCTCTATTGGCATTTGCAGCAGCTTAGGCATAACTGCGCACTCATATGCAGCAGAGGATCTGCGGCTGCATCAGTTCATCTTTTCATGTGAAATCCATATAATGTAATTCTCAATGGATGAGAGTAAAATAACCTTTTTGGGTTTGTCTTTTTGGCCAAGTGAATCATATTCATCCTCATATCTGCTTCCTGAATCTCATTCGTCTGGCATTTCTGAAGTTCATATCGCTTTTGGAAGACATACCTGTTCACGGTTTCAGGTAATTTGTAATAGAAGCCACAAAAGACAACCATTATATGGGTGAATGAATTCAACACAGGGATGCATGTAGAGTCGATTCCACTTATTCCTAATTATGACTTATGTCACTTTTATATGATTTCGGTCAAAAGGTCAATAGATTGCTCATTGACAGTCACTTCTTTAAATGACACTTCGACATAGGTATCAAGAGATATATCTGAAATAGTGTTTTTTCTATTTCAGTTACTATAAATAATCTAATCATCTTTGCTATGTCAATTAATTAATGTATAATTATGTTTTGTTTTAATAGAAAATTTGTGACTGTCCACCTTTCTTATGTTTTCTATTTTTTGGAAACAAATTTGACTTAAGGTAGTTGTGAGTTTCTCCATTTTTTTGAAATGCTCTTTATCTTCTAAATCTGGATCACTGCATATATTGCTGAGAACAATGGTGCACATTTTTATAATATCTATTTTTGAAAGATATCTGATCATTGTTCTTTTATTTGTTGGAGCTATCATGGCTTTTTATATAATGTATTTCCTAGGTATGCTTTAGGATATATTGGTTTTTTGAGTATATTCACTTTTCATGATGCCCCTTTCTTTGTTTTACCACAGGTGGGGAAAATCAAAATATAGCTTTGCTCTTTGAAAAAGTTTCCTTTATTGCAAGCCTTAGAATGCTTCTTGTATAAATGCTTTTCCGGTGGATAATGATGTATTTTCTTCCATATGTAAATTTCACTCTACAATAATATGGTTGTCAAAGTTTTTTGCACTAGCTTGAGCTTTCAAGAAGTAATGAAAGAAATTATATCAATTCCTTCAAATGACTAAATTGTATAGATGAGACTCAAATGTACATGAAGCAGCAAATCCTGTTGAAAGACACAGTGTATTTTTGACATGTTCACCTATTATCTGCCCTCGGAATTTTCATTTCTACTGAAACATGAGAGTCTATAAAATGAACAGCCTTCGTTTTAAAGTAAAATCTTGCAAGGTTTCTGACATTTTGGTATCTGATTTACAGAGAGTGCAACAATGATAGATGCTATATCCCCATCAGGACCTAGTCCACAGATTGAGGTTTTAAGCAGTCCGAATTTACATGATCTTCAAGTCTATGGAGTTCTTGTCACTGTTGTTCTATGTCTTGTTGTGTTTGGTGGGGTAAAAATAATCAACAGAGTTGCTCCAGCATTCTTAGTGCCTGTTTTGTTGTCGGTGTTTCTAATTTTCATTGGCATCCTTTCAGCTTCTCATCGCAATCTTTCTTGTGAGTCATGATGGCTTTGACTTTGTTGACTATAAATGTTGGTTTTGCAAGCATTGCTGATTTGAAATTCATACTTAGTTTTTTTTAACTAAACTTTTTAATTTGCTACTGTTCAATGTACTGGACACTGCTTTCTGTGCTCAGCTGAGATCACTGGCTTAAGATTGAGCACTTTTAAAAGAAATTGGGGTTCTGAATACCAGCATACCAATCGGGCCGGAATTCCTGCTCCAGATGGCATCATTTACTGGAACATGGAGTGAGTAAAGGTTGCTTCTTTTATTTGATTTTTGGATAATGGATATGTTTTTCAATACTTATTACTAAATGCAAGTAGTCTTTTTGCAGGGCTTTACTTGGGCTCTTTTTCCCGGCAGTGACAGGGATTATGGCAGGTTCAAACCGTTCAGCATCTTTAAAAGATACCCAGAGGTCTATACCAGTTGGCACATTGGCAGCTATAGGATCTACAACCATTCTTTATTTGGTTTCTGTTTTTATGTTTGGAGCTGTTGCCACCAGGGAAGAACTTCTCACTAACAGGTGGATTGCTGTAAGGCTAGCATGCCTTCCATTTCTGATCTCCTAGAAAAATTAATGTCTGTTAGGTTGAATATGTTTTGTTTGGATGGTTCTTATATGGATTTTGTCAGATGTGAGGAATTGTTTGTGTCTCTGCAGGGGTTTATATATATATATATATTCATGTGTGAGTCCATTTGTGTTCCCTAGACTTTGCTATGAGTGGCAGAGAATATTTTATTTTGAAAGAGATATGGACATGGGTACTAAAGACAACAAATTGTTGAAAATATTCTGTTGGTGTTTCTTGTGAAGAAGCACCAATATTTCCATAAATTATTATCAAATGGTAAAAGTATTTTTTCACTTGATCTGGCATTTTTCATGACAGAAATGCCAATTCAGGATTGAAGAAGATTGAATATTCAGGTAACCATCTTTTTGGAAGAGAATCTGTATGATCTTACAGAATGTTTAATGTTGATTTACCACATGAATAAATATATTTGATAACGCATATAATTTATTTTGACGTAAAGTTTTGCTGTTTCAAATCCACACATATCTTTGACATGTTACTGGTTTATCTTCTGAAAACTTGGTTTGATTTTGTTTTTTCTTGTGATTGATATTCCAATTAAGGCAAGATTTTGCTCCATATAGAGGTGTTGCCGCCTCGCTTGCACAACTAGGTTAGTGTGGGAAAATTCCTCAACACCACAAGGTGTGATTTTGGTGGCAAACTCAGAGAAGGGTCTGTCATTTAATCCCATCTCTCTCTGTTAAAGCTCTTTCCTATTTAAGCTAAAAGGGGTGGTCCCTAAGAGTGATTAGTAAACTGAAATGTGAGGTTCTAGGATACTAAGGTTAATATAACTACTTCTCAAATATAATTTGACTCAAGATATTTGCAAACATGTATGTATGAACAATACAAAGATATATGTTCAATGACAATCAATGCAACATCCAAGAGATAAGAATATAAACCAGTGCCTTATAAAATGATTGCTCAAATGGAAATTCAAAGCACAATGATAAGTAGCCCTGCAAAACCAATGTTAGATCAACAATAAAATATGAGCAAATAACATATACTTGCAAATGTAAAATGGAAATTGTACTTGTAAAAGAAATTCTCAAGTAGAAATATATAATGACATCAAATAACCATGAGTCAATTAATCATCAAAATGACAAGTACTTTTGATAACAATATTGCAGGTAAAAAATTAAAATGCTCACAAGATGACTTGATTAGGATGGTGTGCAAACCTAACTATGTGAAATGCAATTATCTTGGTTAATTTTAATCTATATGCCCATCCTAAAATGAGAAAATCCCCTTTCAATTCTTACCAAGGGGTAAAGATTGGGGTGACTTGCAAGGAAGTGGAGCAGAGGAGACACTAAGTCTGTCGTTAACAATACCCTTCCGCTAATCCTTACAAATTAGACGTGCCGTCATTCTTACAAGGGAACAGAGCCACTTTCATAACTGCAGGGTCACGTACTTTACCTTATTCCATACCAAATGGAAGAAATTTTAGGGAAATTTAGTCCTATGATGTCTATACAACCAAACTTATGCTTGGAGGTAAGTTTTAAATATGCAATTCTAACACTAGAATGCCTAAATGAGATGATTGAGTGTCATTTTTTCCAAAGAAAGTGTTGATAGCAATGCTTCCAAATAAGTGAAATGAGGTAATGCTCAATATAAATTGCACATCTTCAAATGGAAAATCTAGAGTGAAACTAGCTCAATGTTACTTCACAAGTTCTAAAATGAAAATTGCAATCGAAATAAATTACTTGCAAGTAAATGAACTAGATGCTAATTTGCAAATTGCTTCAAATAAAGTGACACGAAGTGTTTCAAAAGACCTCAACAATAATCAAAATGACATATAAGCATAGGTTGACATAAAATCATGAAGCAATGTATCCAAAAGGCTTGTGAAACAATTTCCAAGCAAAACAAAGTAGATGGATTAGTAAACAAAACTAAGTTTGCCAAAAAAATGTGAAGTACTTGCCTGTGTGTTGAAAAATGAGTTGCTCAAGAGAAATGTTGCAAATGTTGTAGTAAATTGCACAATGCAAGTACTTGAAAAAATGAAAATGACAAACTAGACAAGTTCAACTTTGCAAATGAAAAGAGATGAAAATGTTGTGTTAAGCCTAGAGATTAACCATGTATAGATTAGATTAGGAAGAGAAACATGCAAATGAACTAACTATGAGAATCAATCCACCCACAAGAACAAGTCCTCCCTCTAAATGATGAGGTGGGATGCCATGGGAGAACTTCCCAAGCTCCCTCAAGAAAATGAACTTTTTATTAGTGATGTGTTACAAAGAGCCTCTCAAAAGGCCTCAACTCAGTGCAAGGGAAGCCTTTACAATATCATTTGAAGAATAAGAACTAGATCTTCTCCTCGGTGAAGCTAGAAATATAGGAAAATGAGGCACAAAGGAGAGCCTTTTTTAAATCTGAAAATTAAAGGGACTGATTTGGCATGCAAATATCAGCCTTTCCAAAAACTACAATATAGCGCAAGGAGTAGAGGCTAAGCCTCTATAGGCTCTCAGTCTTGTTGAGGAAATAGACAACCTTGAAAAGGGGTTCACGACCTTGATAGAAGAAAGTCACTCAAAATGCCCACGGCCTTCTTGAAATTCAATCCCAAATATGTGCCAAGGGTCTTGCAAGAGAGTATTAGTAGTTTTGAACTCTTCCTCCAAATTTGCCACAAAAATGAGTTAGTAAGGGCTGGAATACAAATCAAGTGTTAGGTGGAAACTTAGCAAAGAAAATTAAGTGTATATACACAATTTAATCTACAAGGGCTAAGTTGAAGAGTATGAGCAAACTCTCCTCTTCGTTTAGCCATCATCACTCTCTAAACAACAAATTTAAAACAATGAAGTATAAGTCTTTTTGAGAAAATAATTTAGATTTGAAATAATTTGACTTGTATACAAGCTATGACTAGCAACACCCCTGCAAGAAAATTCAAAAGATTAGACTATGAGGCTAAACCAAATAAGAGTTCCTCCAAGCGCACATCAAGAGTGGGTTGGTTTGTCCAAAAACTTCTCCTCACGCTTGATTATTGATTCAACAAGCGATATTCCTTTTACAAAACTCAACCAGAGATCAACTCCACATATAGATTAAAAAATAAACAATGATAAATGAGTCCTGGAGATTTATCTGAAATCAGCTGGGACATCTAAATCTTGAGCAAATTCTTAAATCATGTATTGGTGCAAGGTAGCTCTACATCAATGCATTTCTAAAGCATATGGAAGCATGGAATACATAGTACATGTAAAAGGAAATAAACACATTAATCAACAAAAATCCATACCATGCTCAAGGAGGAATAACATCCAATTTGTGAACCCCAAAGTCTTTATTGCATTAATATTGAAAGTACACAAGGGAGCAAAGCTTTTGCAAACACGAGCTCGTATCAAGAATATAAAATGAGAGCCTAAGGCTCAATTTATAGAGAAGTTGAAGATCTCAATGTAAACCATAATGCCAAGTGGAGAAATGGAGAAACTCTCAAGGAAATTAGAATTTGCTGATAGGAGCTCCAAATGCCAAGCGTAGAATCAATTTTCATCATGCCCATGTGCAAAAAATCGAACTGCTTGCTGTAGATGCCAAGTGTGGAGTATGGAAGGGGAGATGGGAGCCATATTCCATGAATTTCTCAACCCAAAAGCCAAGGGAATGACACCTCTGCAAATTCGTCAGCAAACTGTCCTCAAAATCCTGTGCGTATATGACCAAAAGATTGTTGTGCGTAGGCAAGACTTGGTTGTGCGTTGATCCTTCCTTCTTCAGCTGCATAGAAGTGTGGAGTTGGTAGACTATAGTGGGGACAATGTTCCAAAAAAATCTCAAATCAAATATTTGATACAATCTTCACAATGCGTTGATCTCCGAAGTGGAATTCGACTTGCTAATATGCAATGTGTGCCCCAAATCCGACCCACATTTAATTTCCCATGTGACTTTATTCCTTGTGCCATGTGGGTGCCCACTCAACCTCCAACTTGTCGCTTTGATTTGATTTGATTACTTGAGTGCTTTTCCATGTCATTTCCACCTCAATTTCCATGTGGGTATATTTACTTTCTCCATTTATATTATTATTTATTTATGGGTTATTTATTTCTCATTTTCCCAACTAACTAAGGAAACAATTGGTTTTGAGGGTCCAAAACTTATTTTTCACCCCTCAAGGTGTGTCTTAGTAGAAACTTGAGGGCGAGAGGTGTAATTTTGAGCACACATTCCCGATACAACTTCTGTAGACAACACTTATTACAATTTACATACATAATTGATTAAAATTTACATCTTGCGGGAAATTAAAAAAATAAAAAAAATTGACCCTTAGACCGTAGACGTAATCAAATTCTGTGATTTTTTTTGAGCGATCTGGCATGGTAATATACAATGAATCTAGACATCAGGACTCACCCAAGACCTTGCCATCAATCCGCACTCCGGCTTTGGGGTTATAATTGGGAGAAGAAACTCAATTAATTATTAAGTGCTGAAAAATACCACTAATTAACCAAGTAAAAAAAATCCCCAGAGTAGACTCACTTGATGACAATGTCCCAAGCTACGTAGTCTTGTTACATGACTCTATTTCATCATGTTAGCATCATTTTACAACATCACTGTAACGACCTATCTATAAAATAAATTAAAAATAAATTATATTAATCAGTTAATAAAATAATAAAAATAAATTAAAGATAAAGTATTTAATATGAACCTAAACCTTTATATTAAAAACAAACAAAAGGATATTAAATCAAAAATCAATATACCTTTAAAAAAGAAATATATATATATATATATATCACGTGACATGGGAAGGGTGTCACGAGAAGGTGAAGCGGAATATATATATATATCATGTGACATGGGAAGGGTGTCACGAGAAGGTGAAGCGGTGGGTTGCAGGTGGAGGGAGTGACCACTGCCAAGAAACAACATATAAGGAGCAGGGAACAATTTTGAGAGGGGGGGAAATAGGAGGAAACATTGGTACACAAAGTTCATAAGAAACAATTGAGCCTTGCTTATTCTGAGGTTTCTGGGCACGGGGGAACAGTTTGCTTCAACTAAAAAGCTTACTGGACTGAGTAAGCGAGGTTCTGCTCAGTTTAGCTGGGTGGTTTTGGCCTTTTGGTAACCGAAGCAGGAGTAGTTTGAGGCATCATCAACCGTAGGATTACAGGTAAGTACTCTCATCAGTTTTGTTAGTTAAATTTATAAAATTCAAGAAATTTTATCACAGGCTCATGATGTTTAATTTTAGAAGCCTTTATTGTTTCTGCAATGGTTGTAAAATTCTGTACAGTCCTTACATTAAATCTTGAATAGCCCTTACAATCACCGCAAGGCTTGCAGAATCTGAGTACAATATAAAAGAAGAAGAAGAAAGAGTGTAAAAGCTTTGATGATATCTGAACTTTGATGGTGCATGAAATTTCTAACATATCCCCAAGCATTAAGTCTTTAAGTGATCTTCAATGGTCAACATTTGGCTCCACGTGGGGATGCATGCTAGATAGGAAGTGAGAGTATGCTAGGACCTGAAATTTGCATCCACAAAAAGGCATATATCAGTAATGTCTGCTCAAGAAATCATCATCTAAAATCAAGTAGTCAAATGGAATACTAAACTAGCACGTTGAAATAAAGAACTATTTTAATAACATGGAAATGAAGACTAATCGAAGAGCATAAAATGAAACTACTCTAATAATAGAAATGACACGGATTAAGGTTAGAAATATGATACAGAGATGCCCCATGGCATCAGATGTTTTCCTTGTAGAACAATTTGAACATTCAGCTATTCACAGGTAACTCAAGTGGTTCTCCATCCAAAGCTCTCAGGTGGTAGGAATTCTATTCAGCTACTTCTTTGATGATATATCGTTCAAGCCATAAGTTATCAAACTTGTTAGAAAATCAGAAAGGCAGAAAGATTTTCTTATACTTGATAATTACTTGTGATTTTCTTGACTTCTTATTAGGATTCTTTATATCTTTTTTCTTTTAGTTCATCAAGCAATTACCAAAGCAATAGCACATAAAACCAGTGTTGATAATATCGGTATCGGGAAAATATCGGCGAGGGTCCAGAAAATATCTTATCGGCAATATCGACGAAAATATCGGCAAAATATCGGCAAATATCGGCAAGCATAAAAAATGCATAATATATTCATTTTTTTCATATTTTTAAACATATAAAGCAATAACAACATGAAATAAACACATTGGCACATAAATATGAAGAAAACACTGAT
>APFE030170202.1:0-10155 GCA_000404065.3 Pinus taeda | reverse complement strand
AAAGCATCTCGCTAAAAACCCCAACTATCTGTATATTATATTGATTGAGAACATGTAACAATACATAGTACAATACTCCTCACAAGTACTCAGTACTATCTCCACCTGTTACACACAAACTAGCTCAGATCTGAATCAATTATTGGCTCAAATCTCCTTCGCTGCTTGCCTGCCTCCACTGCGCAATCCTACATGAGAATGAATGATAATGGCTCAATCAAACTTGTACTTACTTGGAAAAATAATGTGAGCACAAGCTACAATTTCCCTTGGCTTAATTGGCATTACTCAATCCATTGCATGTGCAAATCTCATGCACAACTGATAGTCACAACTCACCCTTTCACTTACCTCTAACACTTGTCTCCACTGAACTGTCCATGCACTGAGTTAACTGATGTATTCTTCAGTTTCATTATGAGTTGATAATTAGTGAATTAATTAATAACTAATTCACACAACTCATCACTTATTCTATTGGCCAGTTAGACTAAATACAACTAGTTCAACTAAGTCAAACTGAACACAACTCCATTAACTGCTCATCTAACTCCACAGAACTCAACCACTTGAGTTCTAACTGAAGTCCTTCATGCAATAGCTCAGTCAACCCATAGGTAACCACATGATTCCTTCAGGAAGTTGCATGTGCCACATCTGTAGCTCCAACTGAAGTGCTCCAAGAGAATAAGATAAAGTTTAGAGTCCAAATATTATTAAGGGCTAATAATATTTGACTGTTTCTATTTTTACCTGGCAGTCTAAAAATAGACTCTGATCACACCGCTGTGAACCAAAATTACAAGTCCATCTATTTTTCCCAACATGACCAATCATCCATAAACAGCATCCTACAACTCATAGACCATGATCCATATGTCTAAAAATAGACTTTGCGCCAAAACTTGCCTGTGGGACCACTTAGTAAAGGCGACTCCTTTCCACTAAGCTCCATCATCTTGTTGCATTCTCAACAAGCATTTCTGTTGCACACTTTTCAACACTCCCTCTCAACAAGAAAGGCTTCCTCTCAAACCCAATCCTGTAACTCTGGAATGTTCTTCATGCAACACATCTACCCGCTCCACTTTGCTCCAACAACACTTGGAACAAAAACACTCCCAACTGACCACTCTATTGGGCTAGGAACATACTCTGATGCTGAAGCTCTACCTGCTGCTGACAAGTGCTCCCTCTCTGACATCTGCGCTACTGCAACATCTTCATGCATCTTGTACCATTGCACACCTCTCTATGCCACCTAGCACTGTGCAAAACACTTGTGCCTCTCGCATTGTTGCAGCCTGCATGCTATGCGCTATCCTGGGATTCCCTACACTTTTGCTCTCTCTGCCGCTCCATCCGCATCTGTCTCTACCCAATCAGTCAGTTCCTACTACTCCACATCAGGGATCCTGTAGCAAGGTCTCATCCAAGAGGTTGGGTACCTCAAGGATCCTGCCCCTCCTCCTTGGGAAGATCACCCTATATCACCCCACGTCCTATCTGGAGGTATGGCTGCATGTGATACCTCAGCCCACCTGGCTCGAAGTTTCCCCCTATTGGAGGTCTCTGCATGATTATATGTCTCTACTCAATCTCCTCTTAGCTCCCCTATTGTGGTTGCTCCACAACCTCTTGAAGTTGTTGCACCAATTGTGGCTCCTCCACAATTGTCTGAGACTTCTTCTAGCTCTGCATGTTGAGAGGTAATATATGCTCCCACTCAACCACCAAGTCTCCATCAGTTGCCTCGCTACTCAAGGCTTTGCATGCATCTTGAACCTCAAGAGCATACAGGTTCTTGACCCGAACCCCTATCTTCCGGGTTTCTCCAGTTGTCTTACTGCGCAGGAAAACTTTTCCCTTGTTGAAGACAACATCATATCCCTTGTCTTCCAGCATCACGATCGACACCAAGTTTCTCTTCTGTCCTGGTACATACTTGACATTGATCAAGGTAAGGCGAGATCCATGCTCCCTCTGAAAAATAATCGTTCCTACACCTGAGACATTATACTTCTCATCATTACCCATCGCTATGAGTATCTAGAGATCTTTCTCCTCCAAAGTACTGAACAAACTTTCCTCGCCGGACATGTTGAAAGGAGCTCCACTATCAAGATACCAACCACTTCCCATCATGGATGAAACCATGCATGCGAAGAGTGTGAAATCCAAGTCAAACTGTGAAGCAAGTGCCTCACCTTTAGATCCTTCCCCGGATCCCTTCTTAGACTTCTTCTTTGGGCAATTACTAGCATAATGGCCCAACTGATGACAACGAAAGCATCTCACCTTCGACTTGTCAACCTTCTTCCCATCATTGGAAGAACTGGATTCGGAAAGAGAAACCTTCTCCTTCCCCTTCTTCGCCTTACTCGCTAAGGCACATTTCTCCTCATCATGCATAGATGAAGAACTGTCTCTAGCACTCTGTTTGATCTCCTCTTGCATCAAATCCGACCATAGTCGTTCCCAATTTGGCAGTTTCTCCCTTCCATTCACCGAGTCCCCGGTAGTTATGCCAGCTCTTAGGAAGGCCAAGGAGTGCTAGACTCACCATATCCTCATCATCGACAGTCACCCCCACACTTCCCAGCTCATCTTGGCATTGGGTGAACTTCGTGAGATACTGGGGCATATTGTCTCCACCAGCTCAAAAACTCAACCGCTTCTGATCCAAAGTTCGTGAGAAAAAAGTATTTCTCGTGCAGAGATTGACTATATGGGCATTCACTGGATACCTCACCTTCCAAAAGAAGGATGAATCCAGAGGCTACCTGGCCCAATTACAGACTCTGCCTGAAGAAATAAAACGTAATCACTTTCTGAATAATAGATCTAATGATCAATACTCGCTTTGATATCTTGTAGAACTTTTTCTACAAATCAAAGAGCTCTGATACCATGTAGAAATTTTGAATAATTTAACACATATTCACAGAGATTATCCTGAATATACACTATTGCGGAATACATGCATAATACATAACCACCTCTACATTGATCATCAATTTAGCAGCATTAAAAACAATGAAACATCAATCGCATGCGCACATTAACACAATATGTAACCCGGGGAAAGCATACAACTGAAAACCCCACACTATCTATATATTATAATGATTGAGAACATGTAACAATACATAGTACAATACTCCTCACAAATACTTAGTACTATCTCCACCTGTTACACACAATACAGCTCAGATCTGATCTCCAAATCTCCTCCGTTGCTTGCTTGCCTCCACTGCGCATTCCCTACATGAGAATGAATGATAATGGCTCAAGCAAACTCGTATTTACTTGGCAAAATCACGTGAGCACAAGCTACAATTTCCCTTGGCCTCATTGGCATTACTCAATCCATTGCGTGTGCAAATCTCATGCACAACTGATAGTCACAACTCACCCTTTCACTTACCTCTAACACTTATCTCCACTGAACTGTCCATGCACTGAGTTAACTAATGTATTCTTCAGTTGCTTTATGAGTTAATAATTAGTGAATTAATTAATAACTAATTCACACAACTCATCACTTAGTCTATTGGCCAATTAGACTAAATACGACTAGTTCAACTAAGTCAACTGAACACAACTCCATTAACTGCTCATCTAACTCCACAGAACTCAACCACTTGAGTTCTAACTAAAGTCCTTCATGCAATAGCTCAGTCAACCCATAGGTAACCACGTGATTCCTTCAGGCAGTTGCATGTGCCACATCTGTGGCTCCAACTGAAGTGCTCGAAGAGAATAAGATAAAGTTTAGAGTCCAAATATTATTAAGGGCTAATAATATTTGACTGTTTCTATTTTTACCTAGCAGTCTAAAAATAGACTCTGATCACACCACTGTGAACCAAAAAATAGAAGTCCATCTATTTTTCCCAACATGACCAATCATCCATAAACAACATCCTGCAACTCATAGACCATGATCCATATGTCTAAAAATAAACATAGTCTAAAAATAGACTTTGTGCCAAAACTTGCTTGCGGGACCACTTAGTGAAGGCGACTCCTTTCCACTAAGCTCCATCATATTGTTGCATTCTCAACAAGCATTTCTTGTTGCACACTTTTCAACACTTTTAACACCCAATTACCTTTCTTGGCTATACTCGAGTTGCCAGATGTATCGCGCCTTACGAATGATCTGATCCTTCATTCGTCGTACTAGCCTCCATTGCCGTCCAAGATACCGAGTGATTGCCCAAAGTTCGATGGGAAAGCTAAAGAAGATCTTCAGGCCCATGTGATGACATATCACCTCTGGTTCTCGTAAAACTCATATGTGGATGATTCCATTCGTCTCCGTCTTTTCCAATGAACCCTCATGGGTGTTGCAACGAAATGGAATGTCGAGCTACCTCGAAGTACTTACCATGACTTTTACTCTTTAGCCATGGATTTCCTCAACACATTTCTAGTTGCCGGTTCGCTATGAAACTGACACCTATTTTCTCACACCGCTTAAGCAAGATACTGCGACACACATCTCTAATCACATCCATGAATGGAGACGTAGACGTCACTTGATAAAATTCGAGATTGTTGATCAGTTGCTCACTAAATGTTTACCAAATCATTCGTGGTCCCAATTTCTCGTGATATAGCTATGGGTGGGTGTGTCACTGAAGAGCAGGCCATTGCTCGTGCCTATTACTTGCATCTAGTTTACTCTCAGTCTGACACTTTATACGAGTTATTACCCAATGCTCCACGACCATCATCCGATCCTACAACATCAAAGTTATCAATTTTTCCTCTCGTTGATGGAGTTATCGATTCAGTATCCCATGCCCCTGCTAAAAATTCTTCCAAACAGAAGTTGGTCTCAAATGTTGTACCTAATAGTTCATCCTAGAATCCACTTGGCCCTGGTAAAACATCAGAGGTCCACGTTGTCCAGTCTACCACAGTGGACAAATCCTTGAAAGGGAAAAAGAAAGGCAAAGGCAAAGCTAAAGTTGATGCCCCGAAACAGGGTCCTCCCAAATCGTCTGCTGGCGAATCTTTGCAACGGAAACATAAGTATCGCTACCTCATTTGTGAGGAAGATCACTACACTAAGGATTGTCCTCGACGATCCGAAGTTAGTCGCTTGCTCAAAGGGACCCCTGCTGTCCTCAAATAGCCGTTTCTATCTCAACAAACCCAAATGGTAGACTAACCCCAATCTGCTTCCTCCGGATCTCAAGTGTTCATGATGAGTACACCTATTAATGTGGCTACCCAATCGAAAGACTATCAAACTCCTACTTCGGCAGCTGTGAAAGAGAAAGAATCTGCACCTTCTTCTTCTACCCCGAGTCCTGGCCCTTTACATGTTGAGCGCCCTAATCCTGATTCCTCTATGCGGCCACCTTCTCGAGGTGTACTGAGGACATCCTTGTATAATCATAGTGCCCGATCTACTCAACACTACAATATTGTTGAGGATCTAGCTCAGGCGTCGTCAGCCATGTCGGCTCTCGAGGTACTCCAAAGCTGCCCATCACAACGGAAATATCCATTGTCAGCTATTGGGGGCATCGATCCTAACGATTCCAATTTGATATGTTTTGATCTAGAGAACCATGTTCCACGGCTCCCTCATCAGATTGCCTTTCTTATTTAGGTAATCATCAATGACAAGACCATCCACCGAACTGTCATCGATGAAGGTGCTTCCACCTACATCATGTCAACTACATATTGGAAGGATATTGGTTCTCCTGCATTAAACCAATCTCCGAACACTTTGGAAGATTTCGATGGGCGCAATTCGCGACCCTTCGATGTTTTACCTAACCTTGCCATCACACTAGAAGACAAGATAGTGCAAGTCGAAGTAGAAATTGTTGACGCCAATCTCAATTATAATCTTCTACTCCGCCGAAGTTGGACTCATGCCATGCATGCCGTGGCCTCCTCTTATTTCGTGTTATCCACTTTCCCCATCAAGAGAATATTGTCACTGTCGATCAACTATCTTTCTTTGCCTCTTCCTCCTCGAATGGAAATGTTCCATACGTCAAGCACACTAGTGCTCTTGATGAGAGTGTGGGGGCAGGTCTCTTCAAAGATTGTGCCTTAATGGGAATTTTTCCACTCCCACCTCCTCATGTTGCCTTTTTCAACATGATATTGGTCAAATCTGATCCTTAGGTCATACCTACACTAGACCTTGTTGATACTTGGGGCGAGGTTATGCCACTCAGTCCCGCCGAAGTCAAGTACGTGGAAATTGTTTCGGCTTCGAACTCTTCATCCTCTGATTCTCATATGTTGAAGACCTCTTTCGATATGTACTCTCAATCCCCTTGGCTTGGCACTTTGGAATCACCTGATCCCTTAGTCGAGACCTTCCTTGTTGATGAAGGTATCATGGAAATCATGTCTCTCGAGGAACCACCATGGATCGATACTCATCATCGCTCCTCGTTCCTGCCTCGCCCAGCAGTCATGTCTATCACTTTCGAAGAGTCATCTTCTTTGTTTCCCCCACCAATTGTTACTCATGAAGTATGGTTGGAAGGAAATCTGGGTAATATTACCCAAACGATGCCAATTAACATATCTATCAAACCCAATATCATTGAACACGTTCATATTGGGGTATCTTGTTCTCCGGATGAGATCAAGACATATACTTGTCTATTTCAAGAATTTTGTGATGTGTTTGCATGGTCCTACGAAGAAATGCCCGGCATTGATCCTGTTATCCTTGAAAATTCTATTGCCAAAAATTGTTTAGCCTAGCTTAAGGACAAGGTGTTTTTGCAGCGCATGAATCCTCTTGTAATAGTTTCGCAGCGCAACATGCTTCAAGTGATTTCGTAGCGCCCTACGAAATTGGGATTTGCTCGAGTTTTTATACAGTCATCATATTTGTCATTTGAACTTCTCAATCTCGAAAAAGATCCAGCTTGCTTATCTTTATGGAAGGGTCAGCCTCGGGAATTTGGGTTTGTGACTTATGCTGCCACGTCTGTCGTGGATAAGGTCAAAGATGACAAGCACGTCCTTGATGGCAAAACGGTGGAAATTAAATTAAACCGACCCTAAGAGAAAAGGAAAAAAGAAGCTATAGCTGTTGCAATCTGCTCCAAAAGAATATCATTGGGTTGTTGAATTCAGGAACAGATGTAAATAAAGAGCGATCTCGAGCTGGTAGGAATTCAAGGCATCGGGTTGATTATCTGCCCGAGGAAGATCTTCTACATATGGAAGTGCAAACCATAGGAAATGTGGCGAACATCCCCAAAGAATTAATCAATGGAGAGTTAAGCATTTATCTAATAACATAATGATCAATGGCGTTTCTTCAACAGAGGGAAGGTTGCATTCAACAAGATACTTCATAATTAAGAGTCTGAACCATCGTAATATACAAATGTCAATTGAAAAGGGAAATTGGGTAACTCAAGTAATGAACGACCCCATTTTAAAGGAAGCTTTCCATAATTCAGAAAGGGTCGTTCTAATTTTTAGCGGCAATATGAGTGGATACTTCCAAGGATATACCCAAATGATGTCTCCTGTTGGACAGATATTATTGTACAAAATGCTTTTCCTATCATTTTCTCCCCACGTCGGCATGTCATTTCAATCTGAACAAGCGTCGTTTGTTGGAAAAGGGAAAATGTTTGGAATAAATCAAATAATGGAACAAACACATGGGGAGCAGCAGCTTATCCTTTTACGACTGAAAACGAAGAGGAATTAATACAAAGAGAACAGACGCAAAGGGAGGCTGTGTCTCATGCAATGTTTCTTTTCCAACATTTGAAACGCGTGGCAGAGCAATTAAGGGAGGCAACGGGTCAGCAAAAAATGATATGCACGTATGCTCCTTTCTCTCAGAGGAGATTACAAATTCCATGAAGAATGTGTTGACACAATCGAGTGATATCATTTACATTATTTGTATTCCAAAATGTCATCAGAAGAGATAGGAGGAATCTTTTCGTTAAGTTTATCTGAGTATGAAGCTATGAGATGTTGGGCACGTATTCGCTCTTTGAAAGAGGGAATTAATGCTACATGTCAAATTCAGTTATGGGAAATGCTGAGGGTTCCTGATGCGCATCTTCATAATCCTTCTTCATGGATGTTTATAATGGATAAAGATGGAAATTTGATAATAAGAAAGGGGAAAGAAATTGTAAAATTGTTATCTGAGAAATATTCAGACGACAGAGTAAAAGAATTGATGCAATAATTGCTCAAGGGTACTCAAACAAGTTGGAAGAAGATGCGAAGTAGAAGCAGTGAAGTTCCGGGAGCAAATGGCGAGGGTAGGGCTGATGTTGTTGACAGTTCTGGTGGCATTTCTCGCAATTTGGTCTTTGCAAGAAAAGTTAATGGCCACGGGAGGAGCTGAAGATCTGATACGTCCTGAGTTTCAAGATCAGAAGTCAATGAATGGACAGGGCAACTTGCATGCATCTCAATGCCCAAATGCCTGTACAACGAGATGTTCTCAGACGCAGTATCAGAAGCCATGTATGTTCTACTGCTAGAAATGCTGCAAGAAATGTCTGTGTGTTCCCCCTGGCTATTACGGAAACAAGCAGGTCTGCCCCTGTTACAATAACTGGAAGACAAAGCGAGGCGACCCCAAGTGCCCTTGTGAGAATTCTCTGAAGTTTTCTGTTTCTATGTTTTTATGTATTCCTATTAAGATCGTCGCTCAGTGTGGCAATCAGTTAATGGATTGCTTGCACTAGAAGCGCAGTTTGGAGCCATTTGTCGGATGCAAGCAAACATAAATGAAGCTGGTAGAAAGGATTCTGTAAGGGTTTGGTCGTTAACCTCTCATGGAGAATGCATTCATGAACTCAGCTGTAATGGTAACAAGTTCCATTCTTGTGTCTTCCATCCAAAATACTCGTCACTCTTGGTCATTGGCTGTTACCAGTCTTTGGAATTATGGAATATGGCAGAGAACAAAAGCATGACTCTTCCTGCTCATGAAGGTCTCATTGCAGGGTTAGCTCAGTCTCCTGCAACGGGAATGGTTGCATCTGCAAGTCATGACAAATGCGTGAAGCTATGGAAATAATATGATAGTAGCATACAGACTTGGTACTCAAGGTTTTTGGCAATAGTAGCTGTATCAATTCTGATTAAGATATTAAAGGACGAGACATATCTGATACTCCTTTTTCAGGAAATGAAATTGAGGATAAGGTATACAAACAGAGTAGAGTCTTGGCTATAAAGGATAAAACACAAACTGAACATGAGAGAACTATCGATCAAGACAGTCAAACTTGTAATCAGCTTCCTGTTGAAGTGTGCCTCTGCTAAATGTTTCAAGAACAGTTTAGGGATTTCAGAAAATGGAAGACTGTGTTTTTCTTTTAAGTTACACAGCAGTTTCGTAGCGCGCTACGAAACTGCTGTAGGTAATGATTTTAAACGCAGAACAGACAGTTTGAGTTTGTTATCATGAGCGGGAAGTTATTTTTGAAAAGAGAGACACATGTCCATCAATCCCGCCTACAGCACATCAGAAACATAGCAGCGGTACATACCTTGGGTTATTAAAGATTTCAAACATGCTATTAATATCGACAGATTAAGGAAAGCAGGGACGCGTGAAACAGGGCACAATATCTTCATCAAACTAATGAGTCCAGCAGCACAGTTGGAATCCAAGGCAACCAGTTCAGTGAATGTTTCTTCGAATACATTTCAGCCACTACAGGAAAAGCACAGGTGTCAAAGACCAGGAGAAAATCATGCATACGAGGAGATGGAAGTAGAGTTCGAATAGGAATAGGACTCTATGTATTTAAAGCACAATACCTCTGTATTTAATAAGTTAGTTTAAAAATGGATAAGGAAGTTAATGATAGGCTTTCGAGCTCCCCTCATGCTGGAGGAGGAGACTCAAGGTAGTTTAGCTTTGTTTCCTATATATAGGAAAAACTCTGATGTAAAAAGGGTTGGAGATTTTTTATCAAAAAGACAGAGTTTTCATATTGGTTTATGTAAAGTTTTTTCACAGTAATAGAAAGCATATTGTTTCTTCCCAAGATTCATCTTGTGTCTCAAATGTTCAGAATGTATGTGGTTTTGGTTTTATTCATCTTGTTTTACAGTTCACTAAACATGCAATCACTCTGAATTCATCATTGATGCTCAGACTTCCTG
>APFE030170200.1:0-22848 GCA_000404065.3 Pinus taeda | reverse complement strand
ATGTCACAAGAACTGATGCTATGCGAGCCAATGTTTAAAACTTTAAAGAAGGGTAAATTATGATGACTCTCATTGATTCTGAGAGTGCTCGTAACATCATTGATGCAAAGATGGTAACTTCTTGCACGTAAAAGTAGTCCAGTTATAGAATTTCCAAGCATAAGTGGACAATGCTAGTATGATGGAGTGTAAAATGATGGTCAAATGGACAAAATTACAATTAGACAACTACGAGGGTTGATGTTGTTGTTGGAGCTCAATTGTTGAAGAACTTGGGCGAATTCCACATGACTATGGAGGAAATTTACCTAAAATTTGAGGAAGGACAACAACTGAATAGTGTTAGAGGACTAGAACTCAGTGCAAATGAGCTAATTGCACCAAAGAAAATGTCCAAATAGCTTGCTAAGAATGAGCTAAGTTTCACTTTCTTGTTTGATTCCATGAAGGGTTTGCATAGTAGGGTAAGGACCCAAAAAGCAACAATACTAAAGGAGAAATGGTTCATTGATGAATTTGTAATTATCGTCCAAGACCTATGTCATTGAATACCATTGGTTAAAGGAAATACCTACTAGCAGAAGAGGCGACATAGTGAGGCCTAGATATCCTACAATACCCAACATTACAACTAATTTGGGAGCAAAGCATTTCAAGGAGGGCGGCTATTACAATACTTGATACTCAACCTCAAAAGTAATTATCATGGAGCTATTTTAATCATGGCCATATTCTAAGTGGTTTAGATGACACACAAAATATATTTGTGGGACATTAATGCACCTGCCAAAAACAAAGTGCTTGAGGCCCAACAAATATATAAGGTGAGTTATTTTGACAAATGTTATTCAAAGTAACTTTGTGTCTGACTGCAAATAAATAGACCCATCATAATGCCCTCTTATTATCATTAAGTTGGAATTTGAAAATAGTTCATGAGTTGGATGAATTTTCCATATAATAGGTTTGGTTCGTATTTTGTTGTTTGTCAGTTGCAGCTTAGAAGAGGATTCTATATGAAATTGAACACACACAGGTTTTAGGCTTCAAAAGTTATTTTCTTTTGGTTTGTTAATGTTTCATTCTATCCAAATTATGCCAAAAGCCATTTTCACCCTAAAATTCATTGGTTTTACATTATGGTAGCATGGAATAAAAAAAGGGTAAATACATTATTATAACTAAGCTCACAACCCCACAAATGTGACCATTAAAAGATGCCAAGATTATTCTTAATGTTTACTATCAAATTTTTTTATTTTTTTTTGTAGAAGTTTAATGGGATTTGTTGGTGAGTTTCTGTTTATGTGTATTTTTGACTTTACAATGTCAATTTTGTTATCTTTGTTGAAAATGTTTGATGACCTCATGTTAATGTAGGTCCACGGGGGTGTCGCCAAAGATGTTTCATGGAATTTAAGGCACATGTACCTATTTTATTTGTTGGACACGATCGCCATTTGTTGTTATGGGACTTTTGTACATCTACAACTAATAAATCACTGCATTTAGTAGTATCTCATCAATGTGAGGTAAGTCAACTTAGTGTATGCCTAATTATGGAATTTTGGTATTAGATGTAGTTTTAATATGTCATTTTTCATGTTTGCTCCTTCTAAATGCTCCTTCCTGTGTTACAAATTTAACTTTTCATTTAATAAAAAAGGAAATACATACTCTTGCATGTTTGGTTTCTGTTACACATTGGTTTCATAGCTTTTTGTTTGGAAAAATGCCAACTACAATGATTTTCTTCTTTAATATAATGTGTGTAGATGTTTCTCAAAATATAGAATTCATATTATTTTTATGATGCATTGCTTACTATATCTTATTTTTTTTTACACTTGGTCCCCTCACTCATCCTCAGCTATAAGCTGTAATAGGCCCTATTGTCCTTTCTTCTCTTGTTCAATACTAATATTTTAGAGCTTTTCAGTTTATAACATCTATATTTGTAATGATACCTTAGCTTATACTCTCGTTTTGTAGATAGTTAATGTCCAATTCGTAAATGCCTTGGCACTCACATTTTTTACCAACAATAGATGTACTATCTTTGTTCCTTTGACATACGTTTGTGGTCATTTGTTGGACACAAATAAAATAATATTATCTTATACTTGGAACACAACCTGTATGTGTATTTTTACATATTTGTTTTGTGTTTTCTTGTTTTTGGGTTAGACCTATGATATTTTTTTGTCTCTATAATGAAATCTTCATAGAGTGAATGTCTCTTTATTTCTTGTCAAGCCTAGGGACGTTTTGGGACCTTGCCTGTGTGTTCTCTAATTGAATCTTTAGAATAAATGGGTTAAATGCAAATTTTTAACACAACCAATAATTTATTTATGGATAGTGCCACTCAATCACATAAGTTTGAGAGTGTGCACCCTCGTTTACCATTATGAATAGATGCTTGCGTCTTTAGATTTATCAATACCTTGTAATGTTATTTTTCTGAATTATACATGAATTTCACTAATAATGACATGGATTTATATATTTATTTTAGCACCAAATTGACGTCAAGGTAACATAAAAATATCCCATTAAGTATGAGTTAAAGATGATTCAAATAATCTCACCTTTAGCCTAATCATGTGGTAGAGTAATTTCTAAGGTGTGAACTTTTATTAGATACATTGTTTGTTTTGGTTAGAAAATGGTCTGCGCTTGGTTTTATGTGACTTTCAATTTATCATTTGCAGCATGTTGAGAAATGGAAAAGAAAAAATTTGTGAAATTTATCTTGCAAGAATTGATGTTGAATGAAAGTATATAGAGTTTAACCAAGCTATAGTCTCCTTTGGTAAAGGAATAAGAACATCTTAAAAATTTGCCTAAGATTACGCCATATATGAGTTTGAACACAGGTAATATATTGCTTAAAACACCTTGATAATATATGTAAACAAGGTAAATTACTGTCTCTTATAAATTATAGATCCCACTTGATCTAGGTTGTAACTAGCTCAATCCACTAGGACACCCCTTCAAATACAATAGATTGACCAATCACCTCCAACCAATGTCCTTCAGAAAATATCATGAAGCACACAATCGAACAAAATCTTTAATGATGACAAAAACCATTAATGGATCGTCCCTCATACAATCAATGGCCAACTTGGAAAATAATATCACCTCGGACCAATTAATGACCCCAAGAGACTCCTTCATGATCAAGTTCAAAATTCAGATATGTTAGCAACTCCACCAACCAAAATGAATGAACTTACATAGTAGTAAATATCCTTGGAAATCCCTCTATCGACCAATCCCAAACTAGAGAGGAGTAGGAAGATCCACAGGAGAAAAGGTTTAGAAGAAATACCATGTAAAACAATGAGCTAATGCATCTCAGATAGACCAAAAAGAAGACCAATATGTAGTAGCTAAGATCCTTGGAAATCCCCCAACGAATCACTTCCAAATTGAAGAACGAGCAAGAAGATCTATAGGAGAAATGTTCAAGAAGAAATACTAGTTAAATAACTAGCTAGTGCATCTTAGATAGACCACAGAGTAGAGCAACAACTACAGTGGAAAAAAAATTGTTATTAGTGTACCTTGAAACAAAAAGACCAGTAGAGACCCTTGAGATCATCCATAATTAGGGTACAAATTAAATCCAGGTTGGATAATATGCTTAGACATATGCACCCAACAACATCAACAAAGGCTGCATTTAATCCATTTACCTCCACACCTTTTATAGACATTTTTGGGCACTTCAACCCCAATCATAAATGTCCATAAACTGAGGGATCCTAAGTCCCTAAAAGTGTTGCTTCCCTGCCTAAAGGAATAAGGTCAGCTGATTACATCATCTTCCAGAAGTTCTCCACTGAAAACTGCTCATAAATGGTCAAAACTGGACCATACTGAAAGCTCAATGCAGAGGGTGTGATGCATATCACTTTCCCAGTGTACAAGGTGCGATGCATACTGAATTTCTCCTCTATAGCGTGCGATGGTCAGGAATGGACAAATGGCAAGGACAAAAATGCGAGGTGGAAGATCATGGAATCTTCCAAAAGCTTCCCCTTTGACACTTGCCTCTCTATTTTCGACCAGGGATGAGTAAGAGATCATCAGTCTCCAAGTGGAATCAAGAACTATCAGAGAGAAGACACTAATCAAGACCACAGAATATGACTCACCCCCCTACAATCATCTATATATGGATCCCTCATCACAGAGATCCAGAGGCTGGAATCTTGTATCTTGTAGAGAAGTGCTCATGGTTTTCTGGTGAAATTTCATAGTGTTGGGTGATCTAAGATTTACTTGAGGTGAAGAAGGGCTTTCTTGCTGGAGGATGATGCTGGGTCAAAACATATGGTTGTAATCCTCCTGCTTTTCTTGATATTAATAAAGTTATTCAAGTTTTCCTTCATATTCTTGTATGTTTGATTATATATGCATTTGTATGGTTAACATATATCTGGTCTCGTCTTATTTATGAATATAGATCTCTATTCTTCGATAGTAGTATGTTGCATTGATTCCACAGGTGCTCTTTGAAGCTGGGCAAACGAAGAAGAAGCAACAAAGATCTATCAGGAAGGAGAGGAATCAAGCAAGGGAACCAAGCGCAAGACTAAGGTTGGTGCCCTTTGTTCCACTCTTACTTATTTTCACAAAGGAAAGCGAAAGTAGACTTTACTTTTTTGTTTCTAAGATAGCTACCAGTCTTAGTGGGAATAACAGCTCCGAGTGGACACTATTCCCGGTAGCAAGGAGATATGTTACAACTATGTAACCATTTCTCCATTAATACACAAATAATATAATTATTTCCAACTTGTATTTATAGACGATGCCCCTTTGTGAGTATTGTATATTCATGAAATAGTTTATGCACAGTTTCAAATCAGACATACACAGCATTTCTGCCATATTTTTTGTTATTTCCAACCAATAGCTAGGAACCATCCAATTAAGCGCATAAATGTTGTCATTCCCAACACATCATTTTTAATATAGAAGTGAACTGATAATGTCATTACCCATGCAGATGAAAATTAGTATCTCTGTTATTGTATATGTTGCTCTCCTCTTATTTGTGATGATGTTGTTGTTAAATGAAGTCTCTGCCACTTGCAAGAAAATGCATGGGATTGCTGATAAAAGAATGAATGTTCATTCTTCCGTTGAAGCGACAGTGGTAGTAGAATTTTTAGCTCTATGGCAATCACTTGCAGACGGTCAACCTGAGAACAATCTTCCAAAACCACCACCACTGCCTTAAAGCAGTATTTTTGGCTCGTCGTTTGAGGCGGAAAAATCTTGCGCGCCTCATCACGACAAAAATGTTCCATGTCCACGAAATCAACGAACAAAGAGGTACAAGGGATGTGAATGACAAGGCAGAGATAACAAGGAATCACCAGACAGAGAAGAACAAATCAGTAGATACGCCTAGTTTAATGATTTAATTCTATTATAAAACCTAGGGCACTAGTATATACTATATACTATATATTGTGATCTTTTGCATGTTCTAGTTCGTCCTAGGATATATTTTGATCTTTGTAGTATTTTCTTTCATGTTCCGATACATCTGTTACCTATTCCGCAACAAAATATAATTTTGTTTCCTTTTGATTATAATGGATTATTTTTGCAATGTCTAGATTCTTGTAAACTTCCTAATCAATGCTTGATCCATGAAGGCTAGGGTTGTTGGCTAAAAACCTGCAGGTAAAGCCAAACTAGGGCCTGGAAGGGCATTCATTCCTCCAAGGGAGGGGTGAGCCACTTTCGAGCTTGTCACCATCGAGGAATCTCATCTAGTGTTTTGCAAAATTCCTTAATCACAATTTTTGGTTAAGTTTTAATTCTATTTATTATACTATTAAAAATGCTACAAAAGTTTATCTTTGACAACATTTTCTACTTACACATTATATGCTAGATTTTTATGAACATAACTTATATGGAGAGAAAGGAACTAATAACTCTATTTAATATAAATTAAAAATGCTACAAAAGTTTATATCTTTAATCCTATCACTTTCGATTTACACATTGTATGCAAAGACAAGTTCAATATGAAATCCTTATAAAGAGGTGAGGAAGAAAGATTGTTATGAACATACTTTATATGGAGTAAAGGGAATTAATAACTCTATTCATTATACAATTACAAATGCTACAAAAGTTTTATATTTTACTGCACATTATATTCCAAGACAAGTTCTTTCATAGTTTTCCACTTTGTCCCTATATGATAAGAGTTTGTTGTTTATGATTTTGGCTAATAATGATATTATTATTTACACTAATGCATACGAAAAGAAAGTGGGTGTAAAGTGTTGTTATTTCCACTAAAAATGTTCACACAGAGAGTTCTGACGGGTTTGAGTAAACGGTTACGAAAACTTCAATCATTCGCAATGGGTGGATCTCCTCACAAGCAACCTAAGCTTTTAGACGTATACTGACGAATTTGTGTGCAGTTCCGCGAACCTTCATATTTCTCACTCTTGTAAAAAACAATGATTAATATATAGACAAGCGCACTTGCACCATTAAAAAACAAAAAAACATTGCTTTTCATCTCGCATTTTATGCTCGGAAGAGATAAACGCGAAGTGAAATTGTGTTTATCGAAGGGACTTTGAAAATAGATTTTATGCTTGAATAGAACTAGAATCTTGACATGGGCAGTGTGGATAGTTTGAATAGTGCGAGAAACAATTTTTTCTATTCTTGAATCCATTGTTGTGTCCATTTGTACTTGTAGTTTTGTTCCCAATTATGTTTCTTGTTTTGTTTCTGGTATGGCATGGAAAATTGACTATTTGATGGCTTCGTAATTAACACTAAGTTTCCGAATTAACACCAAGTTATACTTTGATTATAACATCCTTTGTTGCATCAAGTTTTTCTTCTAGATTTGATTCCATTATGGCATCTTCTTTAGCTTCTAATATGGCTTCCATTGTAGTGTCTTTTACTTCTTTTAATATTTCTTCTTGGTTTTCTACCTGAAGGGTTTCTTTGTGTGTTTCTTTAGGAAGGTGAAGTTTGGCTTCTAATATTGTGTCCATTATTACATCTTTGTTTGTTACCTTAATCGGTTATGCTTTTTGTTCATAGCTAATGAAAAGTTTGGCTACTAGTATTGCTTAAGTTATTACTTCTTGATTTTCTACCTGAATGACTTACTTATTTTGCTTCTCAGGGAATGCCAAGTGTGTCTTTTGATATTGCTTTCAATATTACTTATTTATTTGCTACCTAAATTTCTTTAGTCTTTTCTTTTGAGGTTAAGCCATGTTCGGCTACTACTATTGCTTCCATTATTACTTCTTTGTTTACTGCCTAATTGCCTCTTTTTTTCCTTCTTAGGTAATGCCAAGTTTTGCTTCCCAGATTGCTTCTAGTGTGCTTCTAGTTTAACATCCATTGTTGCTTCCTTTCTTGCCTCTAGAATTGGTTCCATGTTAGCCTTGTTATTTCCTTCCTTTCAGTTGGAGGGTTTTCTTCATTTTTAGTGCATGGGTTTGCTTCTCTTTTAGGATCAGGGTTTGCTTCCTTTTAGTGTTGGGATTTTCTTCTTAATTAGCCTCCAATTGTTCTTCTTGTTAAGCAACCATTTTAGCTTCCCATTTAGAGCCAATAATAGCTCCAGGTATGGCTCCCAATGTAACATCTAATTTTAATTTCATTTTAGCACCACATTATACTTTCATTTTAAGAACTCATGATTCTTCTTTTATAGCTACCATTTATTATTTATTATTTACAATTAAATTAGTTTAGTATATCATGCCTATTAAGCACGTTTTATGATTATAAAGTAAGTCATATTGCACTTTAAATATTTTATAACATACAATTTATAAATATTTTTTAGAGAAATGGACATGCATATAAACAAACAACATTTTTCTTAACTATAACTGACATTTTTATATTGTTAATAAACACATAATGTAGGCTCAGATTCACATCATAGAGATTTCCATAGCATAGCCCTTTTAGGTTTCTTATAGTTACAAACAACACCACAACATTGGCATGAAATAAAAATATATTTTTTAAACTATAACCAATATTCTTATCTTATTAATAAAAGAAAATGTTGGTTTGTCACTAGCTACACATAATGCAGCCCGATATAATATATGTAAAAATGATACATGTCAAAATGATACAACTCAATATGGTAGTGTAGGTGAAAATTGCACATAAGATAATAAATATTAAAGGAGAAATCACAACGATTTATCAACAATGATCAATAGTGGAGTCTATATGATAAATGTCACTAGCTATGATAAATTTCACTAGCTACTACCAACTTATTTATTATCATCATCATCATCATCATCATGTCAATCATGATCATCACCATCATAATCATCATCAATGTCATCATCTCCATTGTCTACCTTGGCGTCCTCTCGATCAAACTCATCATCATTATCTCGAATGTTTGAACCATACCAATCATAATCTAGAATGATCTCAAGATCAACTAAATCTTCTGGAAGACTAGTGTTCTACAAAAAAAACATTCAAAATGAAAAGTTAATTATTTAATCTATTATCTAATATATATTTGTTATATTTCCAATATTACAACATATGAAGCGAAACCATATTCTTATTGTATCATGTCAAAGTTAAAATATATACCATAATAAAATTTCATTTCAGCTACAACTGATATGTCATTACAATGATTTAAGACATGCAAAAAATATAATTAAATTTAGTAAATCATGGAGGAGGATAGAGGATCGAAATCTAGCCACTAATTTCCAGAGGAATGAGCAAGTGTAGCAACAAGAATGGGACAAGTGTCAATGATAGACATAGAAATTGGCTGTAAAGCAACAATGCTTACAAGGATTCTTTTTCTCAGCATATCGCTATAAAGAGGGGGGATGTAGCACTACCCTCCTAGGCTATTTTAAGAGCTCTCAAGTGACTAGGTTCCCTAACTGCCCCTACAAATAGTGTATGAAAGGCTGGAAGACAACCAAAATAAGGAAAAAGGCTACCAAATGCATGGGGATAGAAGGAGGACCATGTGGCTCAAGGATGAGAAACAATTTTGTGTTGGGCACCTGTTGGTCTCAATTCTTTTTTCTATTAAATTTTGCTAAAACGATTAGGGTTTCCTATTGATTATAAATGTAATTTGGAAAAATTGTTACACAATTTCCCTAACGTTATAAATATTTTATATGCATTCTCAAATTATATCACATGATAATCAAGAGATTATCATTATGATCTTATCATTTTAATACGAAATTATAAAGCGATGTGCTTTCTATGTGCGAAGATGGACATATAGAAACAAATAAAGAATGATAGAGAGGGAGAGCACTAAAATTGTAAATCTGTATGTATTGTTAATTCTCAATCATTCATGGCACCATACCTTTCTATTTACTAGCTTGTGTGTTGTGTAGTGTACTAGCCCCGGGTAGGAAGATACGACCGTCCTTCTTAGCATGGTTCATTGGCTAGGAAAGTATGTGTCTTGTTTATTTATTTCCTCTCAGTTATAATTAATATGTGATTGTTGTTAGCATTATTATTATACTTTTTGATGCTTTAGTGATTGGAAAATCCTAACCTCTATATTGAGTGACAACATATGTCTTGCATCGGTCCCTTTGTTTGTGTGACAATTATTTAATTTCCATTATAGTTTGATGGTGTGTTAATTTCAGTTGAATGTGTGTTAACAAAGTGGTTTTATTATGTATTATGTGTTTATTTCTTGAGAGTGTGAGCAAGGTTTGAAAGTGTAACAACGAGAGTGTTCACTTGTTGAGAGTGTGATTACAAAGATTGAGCTTGAGATTCATTAGAACTAGTCATGATTTTCCCTTGCATATATTGTGCATAATATTCTTGCAATAAGAAAACCTACCTAGATTGACAATTAATGTGAAGACTTTGAATTATTGCTTTGAATTATAAGGACAAGTGTTCTACACAAGGACAAGCTAAGGAAGAACATATACACAAATTTCACATAATTAAATTTGAAGTAAAACTGGGAATTTCATACGATATTTGAAGCAGAACTATTTAAGGTCCAAAGTAAACATATAATAACTCAAAAGTGTATAAAATAATTGAATAAATAACCTACAATTTGAATCAATTATATTTCCCAATAAATGATGTCTAGGTGTCAATTTTAGTGAAGCAATGCCATTTTAGCTTACTTCACAAAAATCCATGCCCAACCTTCATTTCAAGGAACAATTGAATGATTCAACTTTGAGAGTACTTTTCTATTCATAATTAATGTTGATTTTGCACATAGAAATTTTTGTTGTTCTAAAAAAATATGCCAAATTGGATCGATTTCGTAGGGTTAATGTCAAAGTTTGTGTGCCTCAAATAAATCATACTAGGAAAAATACTTAATTAACCATGAGATAATGATCATTCCAATCTACAGATAAAATCATTTTATGCAGCATGCCATAGTCATTTTCATTAAGGAAATGTTATACACTGAAATCAAATTTTGTTCGATTAGTAATTGATCATATGAGCCAATGATCACAGTCAGAACAAATATGAACTCCGAGGCCAAACCAATTACACTCTTAGTAAAAAAAATCAAAATGGGAAATGATTGGAAGATTCCTAACCTTAGGATATAGCCTTGCAACATGTCTTACAAATACCCTACTGTCACGCAGAATCAGTCGATCTTACGGACAAGACAGACCTTCCTAGAATATAATGAAGACCTAATGACAAACAGCCAATCAAACGCTATCTTTCTCTAAATGCGCTTTATAAGTAATGGGAAACAAGTGTGTTTTAAGGGCCTACCTCATGTCCAACGCAAGTTCGAAGATTCCTTCGCTCCTTTGATCCGAGTAAGTTCCTTTTTCGCAAACCTGCAAGCACAAACAAGGCAAAAAATTAAATAGCACCTATATATCCAATATTATAAAACATATTCAACATGAAAGTCAAGGAGTCCATGAACCAAATAGCATAAGATACTTGTTGAGAAAAATGAGCTTGATTGTATTAATTCAAAAGAAAAGAAACTTACAACCTTTGCCTTGACGTTGTACAAGCTCCTTCCAGGGTCCAACAAGAAGTCTCCTCTACTTTGACAAGCTTCACTCACTCCCTAATGGGGCCAAAAAGGTATGTGACCTCTCCTCTTAAGCTCAAATAGGAAGTCTTGATTTCACTAGCATTTACCCTCAAAAGTTCAGCTTCTAACCTCTCTGGCCACTGACCCAATGCCTCAATTTATACTGCAATGGAGATCAGTTACCAGCTCCTCCTTCAAAGGGATAGAGTCCCTCCTTCAGAGGGATAGCTCCTCTCAACAAGGGATTAGTTCCTTCTTCTATGGAATGCATGAACCACTTGGAGCGAACAATCCACGTAACAAATCCTTCTAGAAAACTCTAGAATCAACCCAAGATGAGTTTTTTAAGATAAAAATTGTGCCTTTTCACTTTTACAGGGGTACACACCCTCCCCTTTACATACAGAGCGTATAAGTACGCAGATATCTTGAACAAAAGGTGCGGGCCCGCAAGAAAAGCTAAGAGAAAGTGTGGAACTAGGGTTATATTGCTTTTTTGATGTCTTTCTCTCTATTCTCAAGCTTTTTTTGAAGAGCTGAGGTTTAAGACTTGCTTAGGAAGCTGATATAGGTGATAACAGGACTACACCGACTGTAAATAATCAAGGTGACGAATAATCCTATTATCTTGCACAAAAAAATGAACATTACTCATACCTGCTTGAAAGAGATAAAAATGTCGAAATAATACCTTTTAAAGTGAAACATAAACAAATTTGCATTTATTTACTCAAAAAACTTATAAAAAGGAGTTTTTACAATTCATTTTTACCATTTGTGATTTGGGAGAGGAAATAGTGCTTTTGCCTTGAAAAATTCCCGAGAGGATTGCGGAGAATCCAACCGTCGGAATCGGACGCCGTCTTCACCAGGTAATCCACATCATCCTCCTCTTGTTTTTCATCTATTTAGTTTTTCATTTTAGTCCTTTATTTGATTTTTTAGGAGGGTTTTTGGGCTAAAAACCCGTGCTTGTGGTACGCAAGTCTACCACTGCTAACCTACGGACCCGAGGATGAGGATGTGGATGCAGCCGCATGGAATCATCAACCTTCGCTCGATGCATTGAGGGCGTGCAGGCTGTACAAATATTGGGCCATTCATGGCATGAGGGCTCAGGTGGACTTCTTGCAGTGGATGGTTGACAGGTGGAACGTTCAAGACCAATGCTTCTTGATTGGTGGCCACTAGCTCGAGATTGAGCCAGCGGACATATATTTTTTGACCGGTTTGCCTAAGAGAGGCGTTGATTTGACCCTGTTTGAGGCTAGGGTGGGTGGCCATTCCGTCGATAGCCTTTGACTAGAGTACTGCGACAGGAAATCTCGAGACAAGGGTATAGATATCAAATACCTAACCCTTCCTGAACTGAAAGTGATTGCATTAACTGTTACGCGACTTTGCAGGGCTGCCACTTTACACATTGCCACTAGATCTCAGATGCGAATGGCAGTCGACTGCTTTTAGGGCACCGTTTTCAACTGGTGCGATGCTGTGTTGGCCAACATGAAGGGCCAATTGACCAGGGCCAAGAACGGGCGACTAAAGAATTTTGGATATGGTGCTATAGTCGTCAGCTTTGGCATGGAGCGGATTCCAATGCTCATCCCACAGCACCTCACAGTTGTACCCGGGCATCCCTGAGAGCCTAGACTGATGCGATGGGTTGCAGTTATGGCCCGTCATCCTGATGAGGGGACCGAGGTCATCTGGCTCAAACCCGAGTTCTTCGAGTGTTTGGAACATCAAGTATTTTCTATCCAGGACTTTCCATATACTGGGATTGATTTTCGTGGTGACCCAGACATGGCTCTTCCTCCAGGAGAGCAGTGGGATGACTCAGGTAACCATTTTCAACTTTTCTTAATGTTAATTTTTATTGATTTTTATATCGTCTGAAAAGTGATAGTAATAATGATTTTTAAATGCATATGTGGGTCCACAGCGACCTGCCACTCTCCGGCCTTTCAAGAGAAGGCAACCACTTGCACCAGCTCCAGCCCCACAGGACGAGTCAGCAGAGACCTTGGTTGAGTTGGAGAGTCACCTAGAGCGTTTGACAGGGGATATACTAGAGACTAGCATAGACAACATTCCTCGTCAGCTTCAGCGCTATGTGATTGGAGTCCCAAGACCTTTTAGGAGGTTCCTTTGTAAGGTGGCTCGTGCAGTGGTTTCATATCGAGATCATCACCAGTGATGGGATGATTGCTTACGTAGTCACATGTGACATTTTAGTTTTTTGTACTTATCATTTTTGCTGATCATAAGGTGTTTTTCAACCTATGATCGAAGACGATGTATTTTTTGACACACTTCTATATATATATGATATCGTTATTACTGGCTCATCTTGTTAAACATTTTATGAAATTCTTTTAAATTTACTTGTATGATTATCGCACATGTCTACTTAACACTAGAGAAGCAACTACATCTGCTAATGTATTTAAAGATCTTGGAATATGCTAATATTCAATGTAATCAAATTTACGTTCCAAGAGACGCACTCTCAAAAATAATCTTAATAAAACTGGATTTCAAATGGCGTATACTCTATTAAGCTGTAATACAACGAGTTCAGAATCAAACCTCACTATCAAACTCCGAATCCCGAATGAAATAGATTCAGATAATAACTCCACCACTGCACTATATTCTGCAATGTTGTTCGTTGTTTGACCGAGGCTTACCCCATGCATAGATACTAACTCATCAGAGGGCGAATAGATAACCCAAGCTGCGCAAGAAATGTTCCATGTACTACAACAAGCACCATCAGCGTAACCAATAAATGTTTGAAGAGGCGTCGACATCTGTGACATCAAACGTAAAACCAAGGTAAGTAGGGATAATGATGAAAACTCAATCTCTTTGCTAAGCACACTTTAATCTAAAACACACTAGCTAAAGGAAGAACTAACCTAACTAACGAATCTTGACACTCGATTTTAAGCATAATATCTCTTAAGGTAAAGACCATTTCTGGGTTTACCTAAAGAGACCCCGTCAAAGTCTACCAACTCATACGCCCCTTTCGCTAGCTTTCGCTTGACAACAAAAGGACCATGCCACATAGGCACGAATTTTCTAGTGCCCAACTTATCATTCGCTTGATCGTACAAGAGGACTAAATCTCCTTTCGAAAAATTTCGAGGGGTTACATTTCGATCATAATGAGCCTTAATACGTTTGGCATGAGATTCGATCGCTAATGCAACATCGCGGCGATTCTCATCTAGCTGAGCTAAGTATAATAAACGTCTTTCCTCGTCGGAAGTAGCTGGAAGTAATTCAATGGCCATTCGCAATGACGGGATTTCGCATTCAATAGGTAGCACGACTTCCAAACCATAAACTAGTTGGAAAGGACTGAACCCTGTTGATGTTTTGACTGAGGTTCGGTACGCCCACATCGCTGAAAATAACATGTTGTGCCAGTTCGACCGATGAATCCCAATGATCCGTCGAATCATGATGACTAAGACTTTGTTGATGACTTCAACTAGACCATTAGCTTGCAGATAATAAGGAGTTGAACTGTCATGGCGCAAGCCAAGCTGGTCTGTAAGTTCTGTCATCATAACGTTTTTAAAATGATGCCCATGGTCAGTAATAATCACTTGTGGAACAACAAACCTAGCAATTATATGATTGAATACGAAAATTGCAGTTGTTTTGCCGTTTGCCTCAAATGTAGGCATCGCCTCGGCCCACTTAGTAAAATAATCTACCGCAAGGATAATGTACACATGCCCCCCGGCTGAGTGAGGGTTACATGTAATATAATCGATACCCCATTTTGAAAAAGGACCAGCAACAATTATAGGGTGAAGAGGAGTAGGTGGAGCGCGCATCTTTCGGTCAAAAATTTGACAATTGTGACATTTTCGGACCGCAGTAATAGAGTCTTTAAACAAAGACGGCCAGAAATAGCCAGCACACAATATCTTTTGGGCAGTGGCATACCCATACATATGACCGCCACACGCTCCAGATTGACAGTCATTTAAAACACTCTTGGCTTCCTCATGAGTGAGACAACGTTGAAAAATAGAGTCTGCCCCCAGGCGATAAAGAGTATCTCTAATAATTTTGTATTGCTGGGATTGGAATCGAACTTTTCGACGGTCGGATCGTGAAAGATTGGGACGAAAGCTTTGGGTTTGGAGATAAGTGATGATATATCCATACCACAGATCTAAAGTGCTGATCAGAAACAAGGATTCGTCCGCAATGGGGTCCTCCGCCGCAGTCTCTGAATCAACACGGGGAAAGTCACACATAAGTTCCACAAAGACTAAAGATTTCTTTGACTTGGATTTTTCAAATTCCAAATCAAACTCCTGCAAGATGACAATCCATGTGGAGTACTTGCCACCCAACAATTGTTTAGTCAAAATGTAGATCATGGGGTTGCAATCAGAAATAACCGTAGTCTTGCATAACAAAATGTAATGACGAAATCTTTGGATAGCTTGAACAGCTGCTAAGGCCAATTTCTCCACATGTGAATATTTTAACTCAGTGGGATTCAACATGCGACTAAGATAATATATCACATGTTCTGTTCTGAATTCATCCTCCTGAACTAATACCATCCCAATGGTGGAATAGGAAGCGGCGAGATACAAGTAGTAATCCTAATTGTAGTTGGAAGGATGCAACAGCGGCGCATGGGTTAATGCATGTTTTAACGCATCAAAAGGTTTTTGAGCTATCTCATCCCAAAAGAATGAAGCACTTTGTTTCAACAATCGGGTAAAACCCTTTGTAATCTCGGCGTAGTTAGGGATAAATCGACGTAAAAAGTTTGCTTTCCCTTGCAAACTTTGGAGTTGGCACAAACTCGAAGGAGGAGGCAATTTGATGATAGCTTCGACCTTCGAAGGATTGACACGAATGCCGGCTTTTGAAACCACAAATCCCAGTAATCGACCCGTTTCGATGCAAAACACGGCACTGGGGATTCAACCGAATTCGATAATGCCTACACCTCATGAAGATTGCTCGTAAATGGACAAGGTGATCAGCTCGATGTAAAGAATGAGCAGGAAAATCATCGAGATAAGGTTGCACAATGTGTTTTATATCATGAAACACGTAAGACATAGCCCTTTGAAAAGTTGCACCGGCATTCTTAAGACCAAAAGGTAATTTGCAATAAGAAAATGTTCCCCATGGACAAATGAATGTCGTTTTTGGTTGATCAGCAGGGAGAATATTGATTTGATTGTAGCCCGAAAATCCATCCATAAAGGAGAAAATTTCACTGCCGGCACAATCATCAATAATTTGATCAATATAGGGTGTAGGATAATTGTCTTTTGGACATGCTCGATTAATATCCCTATAGTCGATACAGATTCTTATTTGATGGCTTCCTAATTAACACTAAGTTTCCTAATTAACACCAAGTTATACTTTGATTATAACATCCTTTGTTGCATCAAGTTTTTCCTCTAGATTTGATTCCATTATGGCATCTTCTTTAGCTTCTAATATGGCTTCCATTGTAGTGTCTTTTATTTCTTTAAGTATTTCTTCTTGGTTTTCTACCTGAAGGGTTTCTTTGTGTGTTTCTTTAGGAAGGTCAAGTTTGGCTTCTAATATTGTGTCCATTATTACATCTTTGTTTGTTACCTTAATCGGTTATGCTTTTCCTTCATAGCTAATGAAAAGTTTGGCTACTAGTATTGCTTAAGTTATTACTTCTTGATTTTCTACCTGAATGACTTATTTATTTTTCTTCTTAGGGAATGCCAAGTGTGTCTTTTGATATTTCTTTCAATATTACTTCTTTATTTTCTACCTAAATTTCTTTAGTCTTTTCTTTTGAGGTTAAGCCATGTTTGGCTACTAGGATTGCTTCCATTATTATTTCTTTGTTTACTACCTAATTGCCTCTTTTTTTCCTTCTTAGGTAATGCCAAGTTTTGCTTCCCATATTGCTTCTAGTGTGCTTCTAGTTTAACATCCATTGTTGCTTCCTTTCTTGCTTCTAGAATTGGTTCCATGTTAGCCTTGTTATTTCCTTCCTTTTAGTTGGAGGGTTTTCTTCATGTTTAGTGCATGGGTTTGCTTCTCTTTTAGGATCAAGGTTTGCTTCCTTTTAGTGTTGGGATTTTCTTCTTAATTAGTCTCCAATTGTTCTTCTTGTTAAGCAACCATTTTAGCTTCCCATTTAGAGCCAATAATAGCTCCAGGTATGGCTCCCAATGTAACATCTAATTTTACTTTCATTTTAGCACCACATTATACTTTCATTTTAAGAACTCATGATTCTTCTTTTATAGCTACCATTCATTATTTATTATTTACAATTAAATTAGTTTAGTATATCATGCCTATTAAGCACATTTTATGATTATAAAGTGAGTCATATTGCACTTTAAATATTTTATAACATACAATTTATAAATATTTTTTAGAGAAATGGACATGCATATAAACCAACAACATTTTTCTTAACTATAACTGACATTTTTGTATTGTTAATAAACAAAATAGTTGGTCGTGACTAGCTACACATAATGTAGGCTCAGATTCACATCATAAAGATTTCTATAGCATAGCCCTTTTAGGTTTCTTATAGTTACAAACCACACCACAAAATTGGCATGAAATAGAAATATATTTTTTAAACTATAACCAATATTCTTATCTTATTAATAAAAGAAAATTTTGGTCTATCACTAGCAATACATAATGCAGCCCGATATAATATATGTAAAAATGATACATGTCAAAATGATACAACTCAATATGGTAGTGTAGGTGAAAATTATACATAAGATAATAAATATTAAAGGATAAATCACAGCGATTTATCAACGATGATCAATACTGGAGTCTATATGATAAATGTCACTAGCTATGATAAATTTCACTAGCTACTACCAACTTATTTATCATCATCATCATCATCATCATCATCATCATCATGTCTATCATGATCATCACCATCATAATCATCATCAATGTCATCATCTCCGTTGTCTACCTTGGCGTCCTCTCGATCAACCTCATCATCATTATCTCAAATGTTTGAACCATACCAATCATAATCTAGAATGATCTCAAGATCAACTAAATCTTCTAGAAGACTAGTGTTCTACAAAAAAAACATTCAAAATGAAAAGTTAATTATTTAGTCTATTATCTAATATATATTTGTTATATTTCCAATATTACAACATATGAAGTGAAACCATATTCTTATTGTATCATGTCAAAGTTAATATATATACCATAATAAAATTTCATTTCAGCTACAACTAATATGTCATTACAATGATGTAAGACATGCAAAAAATCTAATTAAATTTAGTAAATCATGGAGGATAGAGGATCGAAATCTAGCCACTAATTTCCAGAGGAATGAGCAAGTGTAGCAAAAAGAATGGGACAAGTGTCAATGATAGACATAGAAATTGGCTGTAAAGCAACAATGCTTACAAGGATTCTTTTTCTGAGCATATCGCTATAATTGGGGGGATGTAGCACTACCCTCCTAGGCTATTTTAAGAGCTCTCAAGTGACTAGGTTCCCTAACCACCCCTAAAAATAGTGTACCAAAGGCTTGAAGACAACCAAAATAAGGAAAAAGGCTACCAAATGCATGGGGATAGAAGGAGGACCATGTGGCTCAAGGATGAGAAACATTTTTGTGTTGGACACATGTTGGTCTCAATTCTTTTTTCTATTAAATTTTGCTTAAACCATTAGGGTTTCCTATTGATTATAAATGTAATTTGGAAAAATTGTTACGCAATTTCCCTAACCTTCTAAATATTTTATATGGATTCTCAAATTAGATCACATGATAATCAAGAGATTATCATTATGATCTTATCATTTTAATACGAAACTATAAAGCGATGTGCTTTCTATGCGCGAAGATAGACATATAGAAACAAATAAAGAATGATAGAGAGGGAGAGCACTGAAATTGTAAATATGTATGTATCGTTAATTCTCAATCATTCATGGCACCATACATTTCTATTTACTAGCTTGTGTGTTGTGTAGTGTACTAGCCCCGGGTAGGAAGATACGACCGTCCTTCTTAGCAGGGTTCATTGGCTAGGAAAGTATGTGTATTGTTTATTTATTTCCTCTCAGTTATAATTAATATGTGATTGTTGTAGCATTATTATTATACTTTTTGATGCTTTAGTGATAACAAAATCCTAACCTCTATATTGAGTGACAACATATGTCTTGCACTGGTGCCTTTGTTAGTGTGACAATTATTTAATTTCCATTATAGTTTGATGGTGTGTTAATTTCATTTGAATGTGTGTTAACAAAGTGGTTTTATTATGTATTACGTGTTTATTTCTTGAGAGTGTGAGCAAGGTTTGAAAGTGTAACAACAAGAGTGTTCACTTGTTGAGAGTGTGTTTACAATGATTGAGCTTGAGATTCATTAGTGCTAGTCATGATTTTCCCTTGAATGTATTGTGCATAATATTCTTGCAATAACAAAACCTACCTAGATTGACAATTAATGTGAAGACTTTGAATTATTGCTTTGAATTATAAGGACAAGTGTTCTACACAAGGATAAGCTAAGGAAGAACATATACACAAATTTCACATAATTAAATTTGAAGTAAAACTGGGAATTTGATATGATATTTGAAGTAGAACTATTTAAGGGTCAAAGTAAACATATAATAACTCAAAAGTGTATAAAATAATTAAATAAATAACCTACAATTTGAATCAATTATATTTCCCAATAAATGATGTCTAGGTGTCAATTTTAGAGAAGCAATGCAATTTAATCCTACTTCACAAAAATGCATGCCCAACCTTCATTTGAAGGCCAAATTTAATGATTCAACTTGAAGAGTACTTTTTAACTCACAATTAACAATAATTTTGCACATATAATTTTTTGTTGGGCTAAAAAAATATGCCAAATTGGATCGATTTCATAGGGTTCGAGTCAAGGCTTATGTGCCTCAAATAAATGCATACTAGGCCACAAAATTAATTAACAATGAGATAATGATCATTCCAATCTAAATATAAAATTATTTTATGCAACATGCCATAGTCATTTTCATTAAGGAAATGCTATGCACTGAAATCCAATTTTGTTTGAGTAGCGATTGATCATATGTGCCAATGAATACAGTTGGAACAAATATGCACTCCTAGGGAAAACCAATTACACTCTTCGTAACAAAATTCAAAATGGGACATGATTAGACAATTCCTAACCTTAGGATATAACCTTGCAACATGTCTTGCATATACCCTACATAACTATGTTTCCCACTTATACACAAGTTTCACAAAAGGAAAGTCAAAGAAAAACTTAGAATGTTGTATGAAATCTGTAATATAAATATTTAAGCTAAAGTAAAGATAAAGCAATGTAAAAGTGTAAAAAATCATTAAATAAATAATATCCAATTTTAATCAATGATATTGGCCAATAAATGAATCCTGGTCACACCTTTTAGTGAAGAAAGATAATTTTGGCTTGCTTCACAAAGATGCTCGCCCATCTTCATTTCAAGGCCAATATTTTTTCCTATGAGGATATTTTCTCGTGAGTTTGTAAGGAATCATCTTAGTGCCGACCAAGTACATTTTGTTCCTACAGAAAAAAAAAAATGTATATTTTTAAGCTAGAGATGGCTTTAGGTCCATTTGTTGTAAACGATAGAAAATCCCTTCACAAGTGGATGGGATGATGAAGGAGTTTGGCTTTGAGAAATGAGAAAAGTGGTAATATGAACCTCACCATATAATTTCTCATAAAATGGTGGAAATTAGTTTTGCACCTTATATTCATGAAAGTAGACCAGAAATTGAAAAAATGGAAAATTAAGATACTTGGCCATATTGTTCGTTGCAATGGTTAAAGGATGTTGATACCCCTATGGTAAATGAGAATACTTTGAATGGGATCGATCCTGAATAGAAGGATGTTGAGATGGAATACGCGAAGTCACAAAAGAGCACTAAAATCCCAATGAAGGATGAAGAATAAATACAAATAAAATTAACATAAGGACCTTTAAAAGAGCCCGAGTTTCAAATGCAGTTGGGAAATCCATGGCGTACTACTTCCTCTTCTATATCCACTCATTTGGTAGAATTCATGATAGAAGTGATTCCTTTTTCATTTGAAACTTTGCAAATGAATTATCAACAAATTAAAGAAAGAAGTTACAAACTGAGAATTAAGATGGAAACAAAGATTCAAGACCTTGCTGCAAATCATAGAATATGAGGTGAAATCATTACGAAAGAACTGAAAATGCCTAGAACTAAGAATACTCAAACAACTGAGTTGGATCAAGTTGAAAAAAAAGAGCTACAAATAGGATAATTAGTTGATAGAAATAAATACTTATTTTTTTTGCAGGAATAAGTGCAGAGCTTACAACAGTAAATTAAAAATCATGTTTGCACCATGATGGTTAGAACTGAATTAGATGAACCCTCAAAGAAATTAACAAAGGCCATGGAATAGCTTAGAATTTCATAAGTTGAAATAAATAAAACCCAAGATGATTTGGTCGTGGTAAGGGAGTAGTTGATTGTAAAGGAGAGGTAATAACACATATTATATGAAAATAACAATCAGCTTCCAATTAAGTATAAGGAATCTCAAGATGAAATCAAAGAGTTGAAAACCAAGTTTGAAGGTAATATTTCTTAAATTGAGGATACACAAATGTTTTGGGATGAAATTGTTCAAGAAGTTCATTCTATATGGAAGTATATTATTATAATTCCACAAAAAAATGTTATGATAAGAGGATCATATATGAGCATTGATTTATGCAAGAAATAAGTACAAAAAGCACTCAAGTCCAAGGAGATAATTAATTATTTGAAAGAAAAATATTCAACAAAATTAAGGGTGAGAGTTGCAATATTTTGAAGCAAGCACACCATTGATGTCATACTTTAAAATGTGGAGCTGTGGAAACTTGGGTGAAGGTCAAGACCATGTGATGGGATTTCCACCAAAGTATTGATTCCCTGCATCGTAATCATTCTTGAAGTGAAAGAAAGTGGCTAGGCGGATTACTAAATCAAAATTTTGTTGCATATGAGATCATGTGAGTTTCCAAATAAACAACGCAATTCCAAGGTGATGAACATTGATGACGCTAATACAGAGGTAAAAGGATAAGACAGGGTAATATTTTCTGGGGCGAGACAATTAGCATGTGTGAACCATAATATTGAGTTGATGTGAAGGAATATTGTAAACTAAGTTCATCCATAATCAAAGTGATACAGATAAAAAATCCATAATGCTGGAGTTGAGGTCAGAAGCAATGATGATGAATGATACCACCCAAGGGATGATTGATGAATTGAATAATTAGTGAAAGGAATTCTTTGAGTAATAGAGTATGAGAGAGGAATTTGTAGACGTGTATTCCATATGTTTTAGAATTTCAAAGATAGAAATATAAACCTTTGAAGATGAAAATTCATGCATTAGCTCACAACTATAATTAAAACTAGCTATTACCCACACCCCAATTGAAATCTATAAAAATTATATTTATGTTTGTTTTAATGTTTATATATTTTAATTTAAAATAAAACTATTGGTTGGTGGTGTTATAAATTATTTTATTTTATGTAAAATAGTATACCCTGTTCATTCGCTTCTTTTTTCACTTCTAATTCTTATCATAGAATTTAATTTTTTATCATTCAAATATCATTTTCTAAATTTTTTTATGCAACTT